>JAJIBD010006460.1:0-102805 GCA_021461705.1 Cryptotis parvus | reverse complement strand
AGCTATTTTCAGGCATCTGATTATAATCCTTACTATCAGTTTATACCAACTTCTATTAGAAAGCAGCAGCCTGTTAGTTACTTCCTGTTAAACTATGGCAGGAACAATCAATAATTGCCTTATTTTCAGGGTATGCATATTTGTCTTTTAAAGAAATTAAAATAATTTGTTCAATTCTCCCAAGAATTAATGCCTAACTTAATATGATCATAGATCCAATCTCTCCAAAAGTAAAAATTGAAATCAATATACCTGGAATTTCCTGGCCCACAGTAGTAAAGTTCATGACAGTGACCTGACATGAGATTTTTTCTTTGGAGAGAGAGGAACTAATATAGAAGGAATCAAATTGGCATTAAAAAGCAGAGGGTTATTGCCTTGTAACAAAGAGACATATGAACGCTATGTTACGCTATGTTCTAGAGAACTACATCTCTATTTAATCTCTATTCTTTTTTTTTTTTTTGCTTTTTGGGTCACATCCGGCAATGCTCAGGGGTTTCTCCTGGCTCTGCACTCAGGAATTACTCCTGGCAGTGCTCGGGGGACAATATGGGATGCCAGGGGATCGAATGTGCGCCGGCCACATGCAAGGCAAACGCCCCTACCTGCTGGGCTATCACTCCAGTCAATCTCTATTCTTAATATTTATGTTCTCGCTTGGGATGTTGGCTAATACTTCTATCCAATTTTAGTGCAGTTTCTAATGGAGTATGTTTATAGGCTCACTATTAGTTCATGTGTAGCACATGTGAAATTGTGGTGGAGATTAAGCATGCTAATGAAATACTTAGCTGCTCTTGGTTACATAGAGTATCATCAGTACTTTGAGCATATTATTAGAATAAGTTGCAAGTGGGTAAGTTACTTTGCAGCTTTAAAACTGAGGTTTAAAAGTCAAGATTTTTAAAAAAATACTGCAGTTTAGTCCATTTTTATGGTGCTCATGTTCTTTTCTTGACTATTAGTGGTGAATTTAATAATCAAACATAAGCCCCTCTTACCTAAGGTAATGCAGCTTAGCCTGAAATAATCTTTTACCTTTATTAAATTTTTTTGTCTGGTAGACTATTTTTTCTACAAAAACCTTTCATTTTATGCAACTTCTAGGATTTTTTTTCTCTTGCTAAATGGAATGCTGCTTGATTCATGAATCATTAAGTAAAGCCAATTAAACTTCCAAATTTATTCAAGTGAATTATGTTTTTTAATGCTAGAAGTGCTTTTAAGCAAGAAATAGAAGATAGGTACTTATTTGCAACAAAAAATTACACAACCATTTGCCATTTATTGTTTGTGTTCAATTCACTGTGGACCGCTGTTGTCATTTACGGAAATCTATAGAACTTTCATAGTTTATTTTAAATGCCGTCTTTACTAGGACAAGGGAAATGTGATATCTTTGAAGGTGAAACTCACTCATTTGTATAATTGTGGCTTCAATGTAATATTTATTTGTATCACAATTCAATACAATACCCTTGAAGTTCTGTCTTAATTAATTTTTCTGGTCTATTTACTGTAACAAAAATATTCATATAATATTGAGCAATGCTTCCATTATCTTTTATATATTATAATTAGCATTGAGTTTTTTATCTTTATCCTAATGTCTTTGATGAGAATATGATGGCCTCAATGTTTCCTATTTCATAAGACTTCTTTTTATGTAAATATTGGATTTGCATGCATGCACATGATAACTCTACTGAATTTGTATTACTATGTAGGATAAATTTTCCAAAAAATGATCAGACAGACTTTTCTCAACATACTCAACTAAGCCCTTTTCACTAAATTTCTCATTGGCATGGAAAACTACGCTTTAATAAAGTCCTTTTAGATCAGAGGGTTGAGGGGATGGTAACAATACTTAGAAATAAATAAAATTTTATGTTAAATGCTCTGAAAACCTAGACACTTAAAAGAAATACATAGTATGGCTCAGTCCTTTGCCCTTTTCCTAAAACAAGAAACAATCACTGATCCATTTCTTAGATCCATATAGCACAGTGTGGGAAACCTCATTCAGATGCTTGTTTGTCAATGAATATATCTTCCTAACCCCGAAACTAATAATATTGATGCCAGAATAAAGATGAGCTTATTCCTTCCTGGTTAGGTGATGTCTCCATCTTCTCTTTCCTTGATGCCTGAGCTCCTATATTCAGGATATCTATTCAAGCCGACCTAGTTTTGGGGGCACCTATCAGCAGTGTTTGGGTATCCTCCAAGGCCACATCTAGCAGTGTTCAAAGACTGGGATTGATATCAGGGGTTTTACCTGTGCAAGCAAATGAGCTCTGACTCAGAACTAACCCCCCTATCACCACTAATTTTTCTTTTGAATGTATTGCTGTGGAAATTCTTCAGTGTTTTATAAAGTTGAATGCTATGTTGTTAAACATCCCAACAATGCTACCATTAGTCACCTACTGAGGATACGGTGTAGAAAGGGATAAGGGCTGTATCTGCACAGCAAAACACAATCCTTGTCCTAATTAAGCTCATTGTAACCAAAAAAAAATGTCTGGTAATCCCTAAAGTTATGCTTTCTTTGGGATACTGGTTTCATACTGGTTTCATTTCCCTATGAAAATAGAGAGCCTATGGACAATAAGTTTGAGTTAGAAATAGCCTGAGAGGATGCCAATGCCCTACATTGGCATTCTTGGGATTCTTTAGGGTGCTCATATTGTGGACAGGGTTACTCTGAGGGAACAGTTTTAACTGATTACTGGTGCATGCCTAAATTAAAGAACTCTGATCCTATTTTCACCTTTTCCCTTCACTGAGGTCAAGTGCATATTAAAATGCATGCCTCTCCGAGGGTTATAAGTGCAAGATAATGATACATGCAACAGATAAACAAATAGATAATCCAAATATACTTGCACAATGCCAGATCAGTTTGTACTAAACCAATAAGTCAATGCTTATAATATATCTTAACTATCTCTTTAAAAATCCCCATTTCAAATACCTAATAGGTGCAACTTTCCCTTGAAAGTACCCATACCCACTTTGTCAGTGTCTACTTCAGTGTCTACTTCAGTAACAAGCATTGTCACTGAATCTCACATCTGTCTCACAATCGAATCACTTCTTATAATAAAAAAAAACTATTGGCAATTGAGAATACAGCATCCTCTCTCTCTCTCTCTCTCTCTCTCTCTTTCTCCAGCTTTCTCTGTATTCCACCCTCTCCCTGCCTCCTTTAGGTTTTTTTAAATTACCTGGGATTTAGCACCCCATTTTTTGAGGGGTCAACAATCACTTGTCATCTCCAAAGGAATATAACATCTCACTGTTTTAAGCCCTCTTTCTTCTACTTAGTAGGTGTCTGTTTCCTAACAAGGTACAGTGGCTTGCTAAAATATTGCTCTTCTCTTTCTTGTGTGCTCTTTGCATGATTTTTTTTTGTGTGTTGGAGCAATTTCCTTTTCTATAGACACAGGAAGATAACCAAAACCATGTATTTGTAGTCTAGGAGAGAATTAACTCTGAAATATTTAGTCCTGGACATCCATCATATTTCCTAATTTAAATCCTTTGTGGCCCCTAGATCGATTCAGTTCCTTACACCCCAAAAGGAGGGTTCCATCATGGGACAGGATGGATCCAGAGCAAGCCATGTGTAAGCTACTCTAGCCTTGGCATGGGACTGACCAAGTGCCATAAGCAGTATAATAAGCTAAAAGCATAATCATGGAACAAACTCTTTTATGACCCAAATATGTGGAACTGACTCAAACCCTGTTGAGGTTAGGAAAAAAGCAACCTGGCCAGGGGACTATAGTCTGAAAATAGTGAGATGTCCTCAGCAGCAGCCACTCTGTAAACTTAATTCTAGGTGTAGATCAATGTCTGATCTTTTACTGTGTTTATACAAATTGACTAGAAATATTAACAATTAAAAAACTATTAAGATGTTTGTTTACCAGCAAAAGATAATAACATGCAGGGATTCCACCTTTGGGGGGGCAGTCCCCAGGTAGGACCCATCTCAGGAGGTGGTCCCCTGGTGGTTTGCCCTGAAAGGAGGGGCCTTATGCTCCTTCTCATTGTTTCTAGATCAAAGTCCGTTACCCTCTTGTAACTCCCAAACCTTTTGCAAAATATACAACTAGCAGACTTGGTTTGAGAAGGGTGGGGAGAGTGGAGTGTGAAGTGCGGTGGAGCGAGGAGTGAGTGAGGAGTGAGTGAGGAGAGATTAAAAGGAGAGGGCTTCAGACCAACCAGAGCCTGTGTCCTTGCCCCTTTTTCCATTTGTTGGGGGAACGTTCAGTCCCAAATGTGGCCGGGGACCCGACAAACCCCAATATTGTTGGAGTGCTCGCTCCGTTTGTCCACTTCCCTGCTTGGATGGCAAAGAACCACACTCGTAATGCAATAACAGGCAGGGTTTATTCCAGCTAGCTGGGGCCTTCGTTTCACTGAGACACGCAGGTTCTAGTGAAAATGTTCAACCCAGGGAGAAGGCAAGCAGGGATTATATAGGACTTCCAGGGCCGTTACATGAGTCACAGCCTTCGCAAATTCATATAGCCAATAAACTTAAAGAAAACCGTGTTTCAAACATTGCATCCTAAAAAGGTCAGGCAAACTTAAAGAAAGACCAGAGAAGTGGTCTGTCCTGTTCCAGTCATGTGCTTAATCAACCTTGAGGACATACTGTCCTCAGCCGGTGTAAAACTGTACCATCCAGATGTCCAGGATAGGTAGGCATGGCTGGGGATCAAGGTGATCTGGAGTAATTACTTGTTTGTCAAGACCCCAGGGCTTACATAGTTGGGGCCATAGCAGGACCCACTAATATGTGTTGGGGACGTGCTGAAACACCATCACTCACACAGATCTCCATTTTCATTTTCTTGTGTCCAATGTCACTTTACACCTTTAGGGGCCCTGACTGTTACACAGCCTCAACATTAAAGAAAAATAATTTGAGAAGAGCTTAAGCTCATGTAAACTGTACCTTTGCAAATAACAGGAATCTGTCTGTCACATAGACAACAAAGATCCACATGCCTTTGGGTAGAACAGGTTAGAGTTCATGGGAGAAGAATGCAGAGAGGGAGGAAGGTGGGACGACCAAACGTATAACAAATATTTACCATACCGTGCATGGGCAAAAGGACACAGGATGAAATGAACAGCTTAATTACATTATTTCTGCCTGCCTTTTCACACGTAGTTCACTATCTCGGAAATTATCATAGGCAATAGCCTTTTTTTTCCAGTTCTAGGTTCCCTCTCTAAATTATATTAGGAAGTTAAGAGGAAAGTAATAAAATATCGCTGTATCACTGTCTTCCCGTTCATCATCGATTTGCTTGAGCAGGCAGTAGAGCCCAAGGGGCACCTGCTTGCTCCAGGAACATAAAGAGCCTCAAACCATTCCATCAGGTCATGGGAATGAGGTCTATAATTGTTACTGGTATTTGGCATATCAAAAGCGACACAGGTAGCTTACTAGGCTCTGCCGTGCGGGTAGCATACTCTTGTAGTCATCCTTAAATCCAGCATTTATTGATGAACAGTGCCCGAGCTGGGCTGTGATAGGCTGGTCTGCTGGGTGGAGTTCTGACGAGGGGGAAGTCGGATGTGGAAAAGGAGGCCCTCATGGAGTGGGGGTTTGTCTGGCTTTTTGTGAGGCTCTGCTGGGGTGGCGGGCCAGGGCTAGGACCTGCATCCCCTCAGGCGCTCGTGGTGGCTGGGCCGGGGAGAGCCGGCTCTGCCCCTGCTGGAGTCTCTGGATCAGCATACCTGGGCCGGATTTAAAAAAAGACTGCTGCAGGGGTGGATCTTGATGAGCCGGGCTGTGATAGGCTGGTCTGCTCCGTGGAGTTCTGATGAGGGGGAAGTCCGGATGTGGAAAATGGAGGCTCTCATGGAGTGGGGGGTCATCTGGCTTGTTGTGCAAGGCTCTGCTGGGGTGGCGGTTCAGGGCTAGAACTCACCATCCCTCCCGGGTGACTCATGAGCGGCTGGGCACAGGGAGAGCCAGTAGCAGCTCTGCCCCATGTCTGTGAGGTCTCTATGTGAGTATTTATTCAAAATAAAATACAATTCTTAAAAATGTATAAATTTTATTGCCAGCAGGAGTCATACCCGTGATAATCGCCTTTTTAATTTTTATTGAATATAAATATATGTTGATAATTTGCAAAGAAAGCGTTTTTGGGATAGCAAAGTCCCTTACTACCTTTTTAAAAAATTATTAAACTACCATGAGGTATGCACATGTTCATAATTGGGTCTCTGTCATACAGTGTTCCAGGACCCATCCCTCTACCAGTGCCCCATTGGCACCACCAATGTCCCCACACTCCCTTCCACCCCAAACCCCAGCCTGCCCTATAGCAGGCGCCTTTTTCTTTCTATCTTTCTCTCTCTCTGTCTCTGTCTCCATCTCTGTACTCTCTCTCTCTCTTACACTTTGTGGCTTGCCCTACAGATATTTATGGTTTACGATGTAAGTCTGTATGTGTATATTCAATAGTGGGTTCTAGTGTGGCATTATAATTCCCCAGTCCCCATCAACCTCCCTAGTTTGTTGCAACTACAATGATTATTACAGTGCATAAATGTGGAAGATCCTGGGTAGGACCTGGTCCTATCCTTCATTATTATTTAGGTCTGTCGCCAGCGCAGCTGTGGGTCTGGTCTGTCTCTTGTCTAGCTTTGCTGCTTGTGGAAGCTGCAGGCCCACAGCCATGCTCGCCGACATGGAAGTGTAGGGATGGAGGGAAGCCTGATCCCAGCTCCAAATCCAGCTGGTGCAGCCACCCCCAAGTGCCTGCTAACCCCCTACTACCTTTCCATGCTATCTCTCTATCTACTTGTCCTTAATTTCTTTCTTTTTTTTTGCCTTTTTTGGGTCACACATGGCTATGCTCAGAGGTTACTCCTGGCTCCAGACTCAGGACTTACTGCTGGTGGTGCTCAGGGGACCCAATGGGATGCCTGAGAAGGAAAACTGGTTGGCCGAGTGCAAGGCAAAATCCCCTACCTTCTGAACTGGTCATGGGTATAATTGCAACCCAATTACTCTAAGCTCCTTTAATTCATATATTTAGAAAACTATCCACAGATAGAAAATCATATGGTTAACACTTATAGGAAACAGAAAAGTCATTCTTCTCAGTCCCAAGGAAATATATTTGCTTCTATTTATAACATTATAGAAAACTCTATAGTTTGGTATAGATTCTATAAAACATTAATAAAAATAAACACAAAAAATGGTTATCATCCTTGTATAGTAAGTAAAACCGAGAACTATACTGATGTGTATATTTAAAATAACCTGTAGTAATTAATAGCTATGACAGTTTTATGAAATTCCTGTGTGCCTATTTTTTACCCAATGATGATCAGTCACAACAAAAAATATATAGCCCATCTCATACTTCTTTAATGTTACAAATATATCAGGATTTTTTATGGAACTTTCTAAATGTGTATTTTAATTTTATTTTTTGGTGTTGGGACCTCAACTAGTGGTACTCAGAGGTTCCTCCCTAGCTCTGCACTTAGATATTACTCCTGGTGGTTCTTAGGAAACCATATGGGGTGCCAGGGATTGAACACAGGTTGGTTGTGTTAGGGTCCAAAAATCGACACCCCTTCCGAAGAACAGAGACCACTCACAATAATGCAAGTCACACAGCAACGTTTATTTCCAGCCAGCTGGGGTCCAAGAGTCCATTGAACATAGTGAGTTCCAGTCAAGGACCCCAAGCACTCTAAGGCAGGGGGTTTTAGCATGTTCAAAACAACTTGTGTTTCCAGGGCTAAAGGGTCATATATATTTTTTGGCATGGGAAACGTTCTGGTGGGCTTGACAAGATAAGCAAAGAGCAACATTCGGTCCCAGGACTCAACCACCCACCCGCAGATCACATCCTCAGGGGTCCCAGTGGAGGCCTAAGATGGCTCTTGGTCTAAGATGGAGTCCTTATGTTCAGTGGCATGCAAGGCAAAATCCTTGCCTGCTATACTATTTCTCTGGCTCCATTAAAAAATATATCATAGCTCTGTCACTTACCAGTTGTTCATAATGGAGTTGCTTTGGGCTCCATCACCAATCAATTGATGATGTCTTCCGTTCATCATCGATTTGCTCTAGCGGGCACCAGTAACATCTCCATATGACCTGTCTCATGCTAGTAGAGCCCAAAGGCATCTGCTTGCTCCAGGAACATAAAGAGCCTCAAACCATTCCATCAGGTCATGGAAATGAGGTCTACAATTGTTACTGGTATTTGGCATATCAAATACGACACGGGAGGCTTGCCAGGATCCATCACCAATAGATGTTTAAATGCTCCATCACCAATCCCACCCCCAATCCCGTCACCAGCACACTCCTCTCTACCAATGTGCCCAGTTCCCCCACACCCCAGCCTGCCTCTTTGGCAGGCACAAGCTTATTTACTTCATAGTGTTTGCCAAAACACAAATGCAAATTGATGATCAAATCTTAATCGATGAGACTCCTTTTGTGATGATTGTTATATCTCACAAGGATGCTACGGAAATGAGGATCTGCTGTGTTGGTCAGTGCTAGATGAGAAATAACCTCTGTGTTACTGTTTGGGTTTTTGAGTTTGGTACCTTCCATTTAGCTTTCCCATCAGATTATCTGTGTTCCTACTGGGCTGACAGTCCAATGACATTTGAGGAGCTATAAATGTGGAGGGATTTGGTGGCTTGGCAGTTTGATGAGGTTCAGCTGTGGATCTGGACCGTTTCAGTGTCAGAAACATTTCAGTGTGGCAGCAGACCACTATACTTTCAGGCATAAAGGAAATCTGGCTGACCACGTTCTGAGAAAACCATCACCTTCTCAGCCTGTACCAGTCTACCTGAGAAGAAAGACTTGGAGGTTGCCTATTATTTGCTTTTTGGAGAGTGACTCTGAATATAATTGTGCTTATGTTGTTCCTCTGCTGGCAAACAGGCTGTGTCAGAAATGGATTCTCAAAGTTCCAGTCTCCTTAATTCTTAAATGAGGTGAAAGCATCTAGGCTTCTTAGGCATAGTGACTAACTGGATGCTTTTAAAAAAGATGGGGGCTGGAGCGATAGTACAGCGGGTAGGACATTTGCCTTGTACACGGCCAATCCATCCCAAGCATTCCACATGTTTCTCTCGAGCACTGTCAGGAGTGATTCCTGTGTGCAGAGCCAGCAGTAACTCCTGAACATCACTTGGTGTGACCCAAAATGTCAATTAAAGATAAATAAATAGATAGATGATAAATAGAGAGATAATAATAGATAGAAGGATAAATAAATGAACAGTGCTTGTGCAGCTGCAAAGCTTTAGTTCTACTGCTAGCTCCTTAGAGGCCCACAGCCTCAGAGACAAGAAGACAAGAGAGAGAGAGATCTGATAACATGCTCACAGGTTGGAAGATGGCAAACTTAAGATCCTGAGAGCAATCTTGCCCACATGCACACAGTCTTCATCTTATATACGGCAAGAATCACTTGTATCACTTGTATCACTTGTCTTCCCGTTGTTCACTGATTTGCTCAAGTGGGCGCCAGTAACATCTCTATAAGTCCCTGTCAATCGCTAGTGTAGCCCAAAGGCATCTGCTCACTCCAGGATCATGAAGAGCCTCAAACCATTTCTTCAGGCATGGAATGAGGTCTAAATTTTTACTGTTTTGGCATATCAAACACGACACGGGTGGCTCGCCAGGCTCTGACGGGTAAGAATGGGGGAGGATATTTAGAAGTGGTAAACCGAGATAGATCAGTAAATTCTCTATAGGCTGATCCTCTGACTCTTAAGTGTTGAGTTTAGAAGGAGCCAGTTTACATTTGTGGAGCGAACAGGGCAAGTTAATGGGGATATTTATTTACCATCTCATAGTCCACGCTCAGTTGACTGTACTGTCTTACATAGTGGTTTAAGCCACACCCAGTAGTGCTCCCACATTACTCTTGGTGATTCATGATGTTCAATATATGGAGCTTTAAAGCTGAACCAGACTGTACCGTATCTTCAGTCTTTTAACCAATTTTTTTTAAAAACTGAAAAACTTCATATGGTATTATTTTAAGATTGAAGGACTTTGAATACTTTATGCTTCTTAGAGTGTCAAGTATTTTTTAATCAATACAGAAGTAATAAATTAATAATGTTTAGGTGTCTGAAATGAACCTTAACAAGCAATAAGGTGTCATGTTTTATCAATCAGTCAGTCCAAAGCTAGTGTTGCTTTGCTCAAAAGTTTCTTCCAAGAGAAACTATTTTTTTAAAATGATTCTTAGGGGACCATATAGCTTAAAAACATTTTATACCATTGTTTCCCTTTGAAAGAGAATAATTGGGAAATTTAAAAGTGTCTATTTTCCTCTGAGTTTCAAACGGTTATCTTTTGGGTTGATTTTAGGTTCTGTAAATGTTGATAACAGCCTGCCAGACTTGGGATGTTTACATTGATTTTTCCTCTGGGTGACATACATACATATTGTGTAGTGTGAGTCCTTAGATATATTGGTACAATTTTAACAAATCAGTATCATTTCAGAAAAAGAAACCATGAGTCTTAAAACTTAATCACCAGTATTCTGAAAATATTAGCACTTTATGCAATTTTTACTATACTATATTTTAAGCTTAAATATCTAGAAATTGTTGTGCTTAAATAGGTGTATTTAACTCTTTTATAGATTTAATATTCACAATATGTAGTTTTGTCAGTAAAAATAAGCATCCTAAAATATAAATATTTAACATATTGGCCTTTAAAATGAATTTCAAAACATCATACTTAAAGTATGTTTCTGCTATTAGTAAATTATATATGAACTGTAACAATAAAATATATTCTTTTTGTATACAACTAGCTTTGTAATTTTTTCTCTTAATTTTCTCCAAAAGTGAGATAGAGTAGTAGATATCTTTATAGTGAAATAAAAATAAGTAAACAAGACCCAATACATTTGGATAACAAGGTAAGGAAAAGTTATTTAACAATATAGAACACTGAGAGAAAACAGGAGTAAAAATGCCAATACAATTGAGACCCATAATTTAGAGGCTGTAAGAACTGGCGTCTCAAAGCACATACAAAAAAGACAAAGCTTTTGTCAAAAGAGCTAAAGTTCTCAATCTTCCCCTGTAGCCAGCACTTTCTCAGTCTGGTGGAGTAGCTTTGTAATCATTAAAGCAATGGTAATGTAAAATGTCCTTTTGGAATTCTAGGAATGTATTCTTCCTGATGTGCTCTGTAAAATTACCTTATTCATTATCATTCAATGACTATATATAGATCTCTCACAGAAAAACCTTCTGGGGATGTAAAATGGAAAACTGTTTCTCTAATATCATTTGAATCCATTATCATCAGAGAAATTGTGCTTTTATATTTATTTTCTTTGATTTTGATCTCTCTTGTTTTAAATCCTGTGGACTATTTATTTCAAACTGGGGTTCTGGCATTGTTATTACTTTTGTAGTAGTTTTCTCATATACTCACAAACCTCTAAGATTTTTAGCATGACAACTACGATTTTAAAGCAAACTCTTCACTATGTCTATGGTCTTTAAAATAACAATAATAGCACAACAGAGGAATTGCATTTTTCAAGTGTAATATAAAGTTGATATTTGGTTTTTACTAATGTGCTCAAAAATTCATTTATTGAAATAAGCTTTTCAGGTCTGTTTTCCTTTAACTTCTGCTTATGCAGAAGCATAAATAAAGCACTAAATTAATTAAAGAGCTAAATTAATCTTACTATATTTTAATTATCAGTTATAAAAAAGATAAAAAAGTCTAATAAATGGACTAGAGAAAATACTATTGATGAAATTTATTTTCTCATTGTTTTTGTAAAAACAAAATGATAAGAAAGAGAAAAAACCCAAACCTGTCTTTCCTTAGCCTCATTTTGTTTTCAGTCTTCCTATATTTCTGTTTCCTCCCATGCTCCCATTCAAACATGTGGGAAATCCAAGTTACTGATAATATTTGGTCACTTTCATGGGTTGCCATAGTTACTATAAGCTGTCATGGCACTGCCAGGGTGATTTTAATATGTTAAAGTGTTATAAGAATCCTAAACTGAGCTGAAATTCTCTCAGGACCACCTGACACTGATCTGCATTTGTTCACGCTCCCTGTTTGTAACAAAAATACCCTGTTAGTGCCATTAAACTGCAGTGAGCTTTGTTGAATACCTTAAACTAGGACTGGCCTTACTCAGAGCCCTGCTTCTATTACGTTTGTTTACTTCCATTTTCTCATGACTTTATATACATCATTTCCTGTCCACCCACTGACAAATGTCTAGTATATCAAATGTTTTTCAGGCTACCAGATTGATTTTAATTTTTTAATGTGTTTAATACTTAAAAAATTTTAAAAGACACAAATCACAATTTGGTGACAATTTGGAGAGGATGTCATATAAGCTCCACCATAAAATATTCAAGTTTCTGTGTGTGCATTTAGCTTGTGACCAAGGGATCAGATGATAACTCAAGTGCAAGTATCAAGTATGGACACACCGTGGGTGGAGACAGGGACAGGTAAGGTCACATTTGGAGGAATGCACATGTTCAACTACTACAAAAACTTAATTGTGGAATGTCATAAATGCGAAAAGAAAAGAAGATACACTTCTGACACAGAAAATTAATCAGCATGAGCTCTCTCTTCTGTGCGATTTCAAGTCACCTCTTAAAACACACCGAGAAAGAGAAGGAAAAGGTCTATAATGTCTTATACAAGGGTTTGTACCACAACCGAGAAGTCCAAGGTAGAAAACTCCAGTATTTTACAGTATAACACAGAGCATGTGATAGCCTTGACTCAGATTGAAGCAGTCTTTATATCCTGGGAAACAGGCACCACCCCCTTGTACCTAGAGGTAAGCATACTCAAAAGTCCCTGCAGGACACAATTTTGAGACTCAATCTTACGTAAAGAAATGTTGAAAGCCTCAGTTTGAAAGATGTGCAGAAACCTGGAGACCTTGCTTTGCAAAATTTGTTCAGCAGCCCTGTGTTTTCTCTGAAAGATTGAAATGATTCATCCGTGAATGTATTTGAATATACATCCCTATGGGAGAAGGTCTAGAAAATAGTACTTTGATGATTGTCCCAAATTCTACCACTATTAGAATCTGTTGAGGTTTTGGAGTCCCTCCCGAGATATATTTTTGCAATTTACATTTTCCCAGGGAATCATCTCTTTCAGAGAGATATTAAAATTCACTTGCATGCGATTTTGTAAAGTGTTTTTATGGTACTTTTAATTTCCTCTTACAGGAAGCATTATTCTCCTTTCATTTCTAATTTTTGGTGTTTGTACCTATTCTCCCCTTGGGTTTTGAATGTTTTATCTTTAAAGAGATCTCTCAAAAGCTTCTTTATTCCTTTGCTTTCTTTTATGTAAACTTCATAAAGTGAATTACAATTGGTCCTTTTTCTCCTTGTTCGTTAGTCTGCAAATATCTGCCCTCTAATCTTATTTATCTCTGTATGTCTTCAGCATTTGGTGAATGCATCTAATCAATTCCGCCGGTTTTATTTCCCTATATATTCAATAAATGTAGGATTTTAATAGTTCTGAAATTTCCTTTTCCTCAACAAGTTTGATTTCCAGTCATGATATTATTTTAATGATTCCATAATCATCTTCAACCTGTGGATTCAAAACTGTGAGTACATAAAATCAACATTTAATTTTGCTTTTTGGTTTCTTGTGTCTTTTAAGGGTCACACCCAGCGGTGCTCAGGGTATATTCCTGGCTCTGCACTAAGAGCAATGAGTGCATTTCTCCTGGCAAATGTTCTGGGGAACATATGGGATACTGGAGATGGACTTGAATCAGCCATGTGCAGGGCAAATACCCTACAAATTATGTCATAACACTGACCCTTAATTCTTATTTTCTACTTGATATGTCAAGAAAAGACTTGTAGTTAATTGGAAGTTCTATTATTTTCCCAACTCTTGTTGTTCTCCCCATTGTGTTTTCTAGAGCAAAATATGGTAGTGAACGTCGCATTTTTCAAGTTACTAAATAAAAACAGGACTATATTTTGTACTTACCTTCAACTAGTATGCTTCATGAATCACTATCTCATAATTATCTCTTAACCTCACATTAAAAAAATTCACTAATATTTATATGTCCTAGTGATTTTTTCGTCTTCCCATTGTTCATTCATTTGCTCGAGTGGACACTAGCAACATCTCCATTAGTCCTGTCACAAGCAAGTGCAATCCAAGTGCATCTACTTGCTACAGGGACAGGAGGAGCCCGAAACCATTCTTCAGGTTATGGAACTGAGGTCCATAATAGTGACTAGTCTTTGGCATAAAAAGTAAATAAAACATGGTAGCTTTCCAGGCTTTACAGTGTAGGTGGTATGGTTTCAGTAGAAGGCTCTCAACCCGAGCATTTACTGATGAAACTTAAAGGGGGGAAGATCAGGTTTTCTCTTGGATGGAGCTCTGAGGAACTATGGAGTCTGGATGTTGAGAATGACTAACTGCATGATGTGTGGTTGGCTCTGGCTTCTTGCCAGGCTTACTGGTATCAGTTAAAACATGTCTATAACTGGTTACTATGTATAAATGTGAAAGAAATTGGGAAGAACCTTATGCAAAATTCAGTATCCTATAAAATCAGTATCCAAAAATATCCGGCCGCAAAGCGGTCGGGCGCCAAGGGACATGTGAGTCTGGAGTGGGTTGGTCTCTCTCTTCCGGGGCAACTGGCATGGAGGCGGAGGAAAGGGCAGGGCCCAAAACTCCACTCCAAGTCCGGCCAGCATGGTCTCTCCCCCACTCATGCAAGCAAACCCTTGGAGCAATGTTGGACTCGGCCAGGGGATGGCTGAGCCCCTTACCGGGAGGTCAGCTCCATGGGTTGCTTCCACATGGGGCCGGCCGAGCAGCGCAGCTGTGGGTCTGAAGTGAATTGTTTTCTAATTAGAATTATTGTCACAGTTGCATTGCATCATATGCTTGCTTGGCAAACAACCTGCTACTCTCTAATCTAATCAACTTTAAATGGGGTTGCTCCACTTATGACTTAAAGAAAAGGTTTCTCTATTTGCATATAAAGTACATTTTATCACTGTGATTGCTTAATTTTTACATAAGTATACCATATCTTTTTTTCCTAAAAATATTTTTTGAAACATTTGAAAAAAAATTGTCATAGTGCATCTAAATCTTTAGTTTCTTGCCTCCATGTATTTGCATCTCATTATAGTCACTACTAAGTTTCTAAGGCCAGGGCCACTATCAGCTTAACTCCTTACCCTTTTGTTTTTCAGCCCCCTGCAGATTTGTACTCTGGGCAGGTAGCTGTATTACACTTATTGTTTTCACTTTTTTCCATTCATGCAGCTGTTTGAAGACTTACTCCTAGATATGTCTTCCGGATTCACTGCTGTAGGTTCTTTGGGGACCGTATGTAGTGCTGGGGATTAAACTAGAATTGGAAGGCTGTGTGCAGGCTAAAACCTTAAGAGTCCCACTACCCTACATTTTAACATAATCTAAGAGTCATTTCAGTTTCAATATTTTAGTTCAATTACTTAGGTTAATTATGTTTTGTAGGTGAAAGAAGTCACCTGGAAAATTGTCTTTAATTCTCTGATCTTTCACTTAATATAATCATTTCATTTTCCACCTATGTTGTCATAAAAATAAAACAAAAAATCAATTTTACCTTTTTTAAATAACTGAGTAGTATTTCACTGGAGGTAACCACCAGTTTTATATCTAGTCATTGTGCACTGATATTTAGATTATTTCCAGTCTTTGACTATTGACAGCAATGTTGTTATGAACATTGGGATTTATATGCATATATACCTTTTTCATATCTTTTGGGTGAATATCAAATACTGGTTATACTAGGGTCATATGGTATTTGTATGTTTAGTTTTCGAAGGAGCCTTGAATACTCTTAAAACATAGTAAATGATGTGATTGTATATCACACAGAGGTATAGTAAAATTTTAAATGATAAAAATATTTATAGAAAATGCACAGCTGCATTCTTGCCAATAGTTTATATTTGGTGACTGCATCCTTACTTGGCCACTGATTACTGATTGTGCTTCTTCACTTGTTTAAAGCTTATTCTCTTAAGTGCTAGGCACTATTTCATTTTGAACTCGATTTGTATCTCCTTAATGTTAAGTGAGAAGTAAGGTTCTCCCCCCCCCATCCCCATGTATCTTTAAGCTGTATGTCCTGTCCCCTCTGAGATGCATTTCATTGAATTCCCTGGAAACAGTTGGGGGAAGGGAGGAGGAATCAGAGCAGAGAGATAGTTCAGGGGCTAAAGCACATGTCTTGAGGAAGACTGGTACCAGTCAATCCCTGGCGCCACATGGAAACCATAAACACTGAGGAGCATTCCTGGAGATCCCTCAGTACCACCAGGTCATCCTGTGGTCTGCAGTTTCCAAGCAGCACCATTTCTTCAACTCCCAGCATTGAGTATCTGGTTGACTGTAGATGACTGGAAGGAAACTTTGTGTCTACCAGTCACCACTTGGATGCACCCAAAACTAAACCAACAACAATAATTAAATCCACCCAACACTTAAAAAATATGGTTGTTTCTTTGTTATTTATTTTCATGAGTACTTCATTTATCTTAGCTATTAAATCCTTGTCTGATATATAAAGTACAATTGCTTTCCCCCAATGGATAGTTTGTGTTTCTGGTTTTGTGCTTGTTTCTTTCATTGTTCTAATTTCTTTTACTTTGAAGTAGTTCATTTATTTATGATTTGCTTTTGTTGAATTTCAGTTTTTCAAATAAATCAGCATGATCACAATCCATGACTGAATTGCTCTTTCGTTTATGATCTTTAGACTTTCAGGTTTTATACTTATCTTTAATATACTTGGGTACTATGTGTTGTATTAAATAATAACCTAGTTTTATTTTTACACTTGGTTGTCCAGATTTTACAACTGCATATGCTAAACAGGCTTTCCTTTCACCTTTATATAATTGTGTCTCAGTATGTATATGTTGATTTTAGCCATATACTATATTAATTTGTTTCATAACACAGTTTGTGTGTGTATGTGTGTGTGTGTTTGTGTGTGTGCACGCAAGTCCTAACATATTATCTTTCCTTAAGAACATTTTTTTGTTACTATACTGTATATTTCTCCTTTTTATTTCAATACTAAATGTGTATTTCTATATTACATGTATAGATTACTTAATAAATAACTTTCATAGGTGGATGAACAGTAGACCTATTAGCATATATTATTTAACTTAGTATTTTCTTTTTTTTTTTACAATTAAAAAGTTCATGTTTGGGTTTTGGTCATACAGTGTTTCAGCACCCGTCCCTCCACCAGTGCCCATCTCCATACAAATAAAAAGATATACAATTAAAAAGTTCATGTTTGGGTTTTGGTCATACAGTGTTTCAGCACCCGTCCCTCCACCAGTGCCCATCTCCCACCAACAACATCCCGGTTCCCTCCCCCCCTTCCCCAGCCCTGCTCCATGGCAGGTTCTTTATTTCTTTGCCTTTCTCTCTCTTTCTCTTTTCCTTCCCTTCCAGACTATGGATTACAGAACATACATTAAAAGGTTGTCATGTGAATCCTTTTGCCTCTATTTAATGCTCAGTTCTAGGTTGGCATTAGTACCCTCGACTATTATTAGCACCCTGTTCCATTTTCTGTCTTACCTAAACTCTGACTCCCACACGTTTGTGATAATTTCCAGTGCTTAAGAACCACCTCATGCTATAGATCAACTCTTGGCCATCAATGCTTTCTTTTTGAACTTAGGAATTGTAGCAAAACCATTCCCTTTTTCTAGACTCAAATTAGAAGATACAACCTTATTCCACAAAATATCACAATCACATATTCAATATCTTCTTGGCAAAGGAAGATTATTGTACTATACATGAAAGTAACAAAAAAAATAATATTCATAACTAGGAGTTATACTAAAAGAAAAAGTATGTATCTATAACAACACAATCACAAGGGATTGAAAGTTGTCATTTAAAGATAATAGCTTAAAAATTAGTACAAATAAATATGGCAAAGTACTATTTCGTGTAAACAATGATATCAATTGGCATAGTGCCTATTATTAAGCCTAGTATCTAAGAAAAATGAGAATATTCATGACCCATAACCTTGATGTGACAATTTAGACCAGACACATTTTAATCCTATCAATTATCCAAATAGTTCAGGAAAAAATAGATAAAAAAGACATGAACTAGTAGGCTGAGTATTATTGAAACCTATTATTTCTAGTGAACTGGTAGGCAAGGAGTAACATTGTGAGAGTTGAAAAGATAGTACAGCAGTTAAGGGCTTACCTTCTACATGATTGAATACCCAGACACAGAAGAGAGAGAAAGGGAAATAGGGAATGATGGAAGGAAGGAAGGAAGGAAGAAAGGAAGGAAGAAAGGAACAAAGGAACGAAGGAACAAAGGAACGAAGGAACGAATGAATGAATGGACAAACGGAGGGAAGGAGGGAGGGAGGGAATAAGGAAGGAAGGAAGGAAATAAGGGAGGGAGAGATGGAGGGAGGGAGAGGGGAAGGGAGGAAAGGAAAGGAATGGAAGGAAGAAAGGAAAGAAGGGAGGGAGGGAGGAAGGAAGGAAGGAAGAAGACTCAAGGCAAATAAATAGCTAGCATCTTTGTTATGTAGAGATAGCTATACAAGCATATCTATATGTAACTTCAAATTTACATATTCTCTAATGCTAATCAGTTATAATATAAAATGAGAGAAAAATTCTACAGAAAATATATAGTTTTGTACTGTATTTTCTTATATGATCCTATTTAACTGATGCTCTTATAACTTATATGTATTATAAATTCACCATTAAAAGCTATTTGTGAACATTATTATCATTAAGTTTCTATTCATTGTCATCTTAATTTTAGCCACATATATTGGTATAGATTTCATATACTATTAAGTTTTGAAAATTAAATTGCAAATGCACATTAAATCACTATTTGAAATTTTTCTATGGCGCTAATATTGTCTATGTACTTCTATGTTGCTATTCTATGGATAAAGTCATACCCATGGGCTACAGAAATAGAGCATATTTTCCTCAAGTGAGTATAAGTAAATAAACTCACAAGAGATTCAAAAAGCTTTCCTTCTCAGGTTATTTAGGCCAAAAATAAGAAGGAATAAATTTTTTTCAAATACATTCTACCTTACAATATCACTTTATATCTTGTCTCTCTGAAGAAAACTAAAAATTACTCATCTAAAACTTGATGCTTTAAGTGTTAAAAGGTGACATCTGAAAATATAAATTCATTAACAAAATTAATTGCACCTACTTTAATTGTTATGCAGAGAGTAGGATTTGATTAAGTGATAATGAACATATCATTGATCATTCAAATTATAGCAGAGTTTGAGATTTATTAAATTGTTTGATTTGTTAACAGTTATTAAAGTTGTAAATAACACAAACCCAAGTGACTATTTCATCATTTCCTCCCACGTTCTACAAAAACACTCCCCCTCAAATGCAAGGATACTTTAATGGAGATAAAGCAATCTATCAAAAATTTTAGTGGACACATTTGTTTTCCAAACACAGTTATCATTATGTGTCTTTAATAGTGATTTATTTTTTCATTATCTCGATGATGTCACCACGCTTTTATTTGGGCTATAGATAGAACTTCTTGATTATCATAAATGGACTTAGTGAACTACTTCCAGTTCAATTATTGCAACAATTTTAAACCCATGTTGAAGCTAATTATAAGTCAGCATGAATAAGCAAAATTAATATAAATAATATGAATGCTTCATGTTCTCACAGCATGATTCTGCTAAATACTTACTATAAATAACCAAATAGATTTTGAAAAAAAGCTTTACCAGGTAAATGTGCTTATATAATGATTCCCTAAGCAAACAATAGCAAATGTATCATTCACCTTTTTAGATTCTGTTCTACTTTTTCTTCTGAATTGTGCTCACTTCTCCATATATTTTTGTCACATTGAAGTTTATGGATAGCATGTATATTGTGATCAATTTAAATAATATTTTTACTAGAGATAAGATGACAATTAAATCGGCACTCCATATTGAATGAACTATATAATTACATTTTAGAAAAACGTTTTTGACATTTAAAATGATTTCACACTAATTATGGATTGATATCTCTGCATTACACCTGAGGCAAAATAATGTTGTGAAAAGAATTGTGAAACCCGGAGAGATCTTACAGAAGTAAGCAATTGACCTGCACACAGGCCACCAGCTGACTTCAGTTTGCCTCACTGGCAACGCCGGGACTGAGACTCTGAGTGCAAGAGGAAGGATTTAATCCCTGAGAGGTACTGGTGTTGTATTCCCCTCAATAACGTAATTAAGTACATTTAATGGAATCACAAAGTACGAATTCATACAATGACCATCTACTTGGCAGTTTCAAAAACTATTGTGAGAATTTGTTCTCCACTTTTGTCTAAAATAATTGAGCTGAGTAGGAACATCAATGGAAACTGAAAAATGAAAGTATCCTGGTAAATTTTGTAAAAATTAACAAAAGTGTCCTTTAAATTTTGCAAAAAATAACATATTCATTTTTCTAAAATTAATAGAATTAATTTGTAAAATAAGTTAATAAAAGAAAATTAATCTAAACTTAAAAATTTATATTTAAAAATGTTTGCTAACGTGATTAGTGAATTTTATTTTTTGAGGTCAGAGTATTAAATAATGAAACTATTTGCTTATAAATATATTTGGCTTTGATTTTTTTTTTTTTTCTTCTTAATATACTTTCCAATTGGAAATCAAAATTTTCTGCAATTCTGTAAAGCTCTCAGGTAAGCATTTTCAATAAGATTTGGGATGAAGAAGTGCAAACATCTGGGCACTGGTGGAGGGACGGGTGCTGAAACACTGTATGACCAAAACCCAAACATGAACTTTTTAATTGTATATCTTTTTATTTGTATATCTCACGGTGGTATAATAAAATACTTAAAAAAAAAACATCTGTTAGACAGATCATATAGTCAACTTTCATGTTATCCTTTACTTTTTGACTCTTTTTCCTGGATCCCTATTTCACTGGTTCTTCAAGCAGTATAACTGATATGAGGGACAAAGACATATTACAGGTTGTAAAGCATTTAATCTTTCAAGCAGCAGACCCCAGTTTGGTCTCCTCTACCACATAAGCTGCCCCAGACCCCACCAGCAGTGATCCCTGATCACAGAGACAGAACTAAGCCTTGAGCAGTTCTAGATGTGAATCAAAAACCATTAAGAAAGAAACCAATACTGGCCCACCGTTATTATCCAACACAAGATTTCATTGGTACCTTTTGCTTGAAAGCAAGGGAGACAGCAGAGGAGAAAATGTCTTCCAATGAGTCAAAAAAGAAACATTTACTGGGGCTTTAATAATTTCCAATCTGGCCATTCCATCGTCTGTTTCAAAGACTAGCATTGGACACAGTTGCCCATTACTGCACAAAAGTCATATAGTGGGGCAGGTTGTTTATTATTGCTCAAGCTCTTATGACTTGAGTGTGTGTATCTGCCTTAATAGCAAAGGAAGATAGGAAGTCCTTCTGCCTCACTACTTTATATTCTAAAGTCATGGATTTTCCCTGAAGAATATATAGCTTGTGTGAAGGATATCGGAATCTGGCCCAGAGACTCACAACAAGCCAGACAACCCCCACTCCATGAGGACCTCCATTTTCCACATCTGGAACCCCCTCATCAGAACTCCACCCAGCCGACTAGCCTATCACAGCCCAGCTCATCGAGATCCACCTTGCTGCAGTCTTTTTAATCCGGCCCAGGTATGCTGATCCAGAAACAGACATGGGGCAGAGCTGCTACTTGCTCTCACTATGCCCAGCCACTCATGAGGTGCCCAGGAGGGATGGCAGGTTCTAGCCCTGGCCCGCCACCCCAGCAGAGCCTCACAACAAGCCAGACGACCCCCACTCCATGAGGACCTCCATTTTCCACATCCAGTATTTCCCCCTAGTCAGAACTCCACCCAGCAGACCAGCCTATCACAGCCCGGCAATCGGCTGCATGGTTCATCAATAAATGCTGGATTTGAGATGACTACAAGAGTATGCTACCCGCACGGCAGAGCCTGGCAAGCTACCCGTGTCGTATTTGAAATGCCAGATACCAGTAACAATTATAGACCTCATTCCCATGACCTGATGGAATGGTTTGAGGCTCTTTATGTTCCTGGAGCTAGCAGGTGCCCTTGGGCTCTACTTGCATGAGACAGGTCATATGGAGATGTTACTGGGGCCCACTCGAGCAAATCGATGATGAACAGGAAGACAGTGATACAGTCGTACAGTGATACAGTGACAGTGATACAGTGATATCTGGGTTTTTGGTACCATATTTTAGGAGAGTCTTTATATCTCTCTGAGGAACATATAGGTGTGTTTCCTAATTGAAGTGAAGGTCCATGATCTTTGATTATTTTACATGCTATTCTCTAAATTAGTGGGCTACACTAGCACGCAACAGGGACATATGGAGATGTTACTGGTGCCTGCTCGAGGAAATTGATGAACAATGGGAAGAAAAGTGATACAAGTGATATCAGTGATTCTCAAAATTGTTAAATAGTATATCCTGTTAAAAATGAAGCTAAAGTAATACACAAAGAGTCTAGAAATACTTATACTAGCCTGCATTTGTTTTGAAACATATAGCTATCAGAGGATAGAATCATGAAATGATGATGGAAATAATAATAATTATATTCTAAAAAAAAGGTTTTGATCAGTGTTTCTGAGTTCTGCTAATATTTTGTAAAATACCTGACACAACCCATGGAATAACTGGTGAGTCACTCTGTATTTGTGACTATCCCTCTTTTGGCTTGTTTGTGACTTTTTTTTTAGCATTTCATTTTCCTTCTGGGGGATTTCAACTGTCACTTCCTCTCCTGTACTAATTCAGACCAATCAATTGCACTGTAGGCATTCCATGAGTTAAACACTTCTTCATCTATTTCATCTTCCACATAGACAAAGAATATATGTCTCTTCTCAGGCTCTGTTGGAGAAACTTGTTTTCTTGCCATTTAACTGAGTTCTTTAGAAAAGAGATGGAAAGAGAGATAGACCTATAGACTCAATCCTAACATTCACTTGCTATGCTATAAAATATTTCTAGGATATATCTTTATATTTTTCGTCTGTTTGAAATCACTTATGTTTGGAGTAAATATTGGGAAGTTAGATGTATAATCATACATCTATGTGTGCAATATTCCAAATTCAAAGAACAGTTGTGCTCATTTTTTCCCTAGGAAAAAAACAATAACTGATTAGAAGGCAGGAAAGAAAGCTGAGGCTCACGTAGGGTCCTGAAGAAGAGAGGCACTATTGATCGCTTTTCCCCTGTGACAAGCTACAAACTTGGAAATAGAATGTGGATTATGGGATCTATGGGATTCTGATATGATATTGAGTCTGCTACCCTTGAAACTTTTTAAACCCATAAAGCCATTTTTAGGCAGGAAAATAATTCTATGACAGATTGATTAAAATGATATATCAATTATGTCCTAAATATTGCTTTATGAAAAGAAAACAATTGGTAATCTGCAGAATTATAATTTATAAATATAGATATTTAGAAATTTCTAGATAATATTCACTGATTATTAGATGATAAGGCTTAATCATACTTCCAGTTAAATGATTTTGACATTTGCTCAAATATGCAAACATATAGATCACTCATTATTCCAGTATGTAAAACATGTAGAAGGTTTAATAGTACTTTTCGTCACTTTTTAAACAAGTGCAGGATTTGTAGTCAGGAGGAGAATTCTATGTCAGTTTGATGGAAATGAGAGTATAAATTATGTCTTAAAGATTACTCCTGAAAGAGAAGACACTTCACTAAATTGCAGAATTATAATTTAAAAATATACATATTTAAAACTTTCTGGATACTATCTCTGGAGTATTAGATCTAAATTCTAATCATCATACCCCCCAACTAAAAGATGTTTTTTAAAAATGCTCTGATATGCAAACTTGTAGAAAGCTTATTACTATTTAACATCTTTTTGATATTTATCACCAGGTATGGTACTAGAGCTCTATTGTAATTACTGCTTCTTTTTTAGTCTTAAAGTTCTATCACTCCTTGAAACTATTTTTCATAGATACACACTTTTTCTCTTTATCCTCTCCTTGCTCCCTCCTCCGTGATTTATTTCCTTCTCTATCTTTCTCCTCTCTAAACTCTGGGGTCAGGGATAGTAATGGTTGAACAGGGTCAAGACTTCAATTATATGGATGATGTGAGAAAAAAAAGTATATATATACCTATATATCCCAAACACTGACTCAACTACACTGAAAGCATGAGATCTAAGCTGCAACCAAGAGACTTTGTAATGAGCCTGTCAAGGTCACAAGTGTGGTTTTGGGATTTAGGGATGAGGGTGAGGCCAAAATCTTGGAACAACTAAGGAGAAAAATTGACAAATGGTGGTGGCGTTAGTGTTGATATATTATATGTATAAAATTTGTTAGGCCCTGCTATGGCCCCAACTATGTAAGCCTTGGGGCCTTGACAAACAAGTCATTGCCCACGCATATCTATCCTGTTCATCTGGACAGTATAGATTAACCACAGGCTCTGGGCAGCATGTCTACAGGGTTGATTAAGCACATGACTGGAACAGGACAGACCACTTCTCTTGTCTTTCTTTCAGTTTGCATGATCTTTTTAGGGTGAAATGTTGGAAATATGTTTTTCTTTAGTTTATTGGCTATATGGATTTGCACGGGCTGTGATGCATGTAACAGCCTTGGCAGGCCTATGTAACCCCTGCTTGCTTTCACCCCAGAGTCGAACATTCTCACCTGTGTGTGTGTCTCAGTGAAGTGATAGACCCCAGCCAGATGGAATGAACCCTGTGTGTTATGGCCTTGCCAGTGTGGTTCTTTGCCATCCGAGCGGGAAGGTGGAGAATGGAGTGAGGGCTCCAACAAACTCAACAATCAATGACTTTTAAAATTATGGTTCTTTAATTAAATAATTATAACAATTTTTTAAAACATGACCCTTTCCTCTTCTTGACTTCTGCCCTCCATTTTCAGGGTTCTAAGGCCAACTAACTCCGTATTTCTAGTGTTTTGACATGACCATTAGTATGGTTGAGCTTTCTGGAAAATCTAGATTAGTGCTTACTGTTCTGTAACAAATGATCACAAATTCAGTTCCACAAAAAGGTTCTCATTTTCAAATGGAATCCCATTGTTGGTATTTGCATTCTACATTACTAAGCTTAACTCCATGTATGAGCATGGTTAGTGCTTACTGGGTTATGTCTATAGGGAAAAAACATTCCTTGTCCTTTGTCAGTCTTGAGTTTATTTGTATTATTTGTATTAAAAATTCTTCCCCCTAATCTCCACACAGTAGAGGTCAGTAACAACCTGTATGATTTCTCTATTATTGCATAACAAATAAACAAAAATATAAGGAAATAAAATAACACACATACTTTCTATATCAATGTTTCTGAGGGTAACAAGGCTAGCGATGACAGAATTGGGTCCTCTATCAAAGTGTCATAGTGCTGAAGTGGAAATGGAGGGCTTCCTTGGTACTTATCTGCAACCATTAGTACTCACAAAAATCACCAGGGGATGAACAGACTGAGATCTCTGTTTCTTCTATACCACATAGAGTTCCTGCAGTGACATCTTTAACGTGCTGTTCAAAACACAGGTTACACCTCATTACTTTGACCCAATAACTAGAAACAAGTCAAAGTTCCCACCACGGGGCTATGCAATAACACAATGGTGCGAGACATTTGAAGCTATGTTAGGATGTGTCTCAAACAGTCCTTAATATTTGTGACAAAGTGGATGTATGTGATGCTGAATGTTCCCCTAGGTATTGGGTGCCCTGGCCAGCAGCCCCCGGCACCTATGAGGGAGACCTAGATCTTGCCAGACTTCATCCCTTTAAAAAGGAGAGGGAAGAACTTGGGAGAAGCTTTAGCCTTGTTGCTGCTGCTGAGGAAGGAAAGAAAGACACCAATAGCCAAGGGGGGGGGGGGGGGGGGGGCAGTTCCTGATTTCTGAGCCTGTTATAAAAATTTTTCTGGGTAGAGGGGATGCAAAGAACAAATAGCATCCTGAGCCACTGCAAAATAGTATACAGTAGGCTGGGCACATCCTGTCCTGTACACTCAGGTGCTTTTCTCTTGCAGATGTAACCATTTGGGCTTTTGGGAAGTTTTATTATCTTGAAAACAGCCCACTTCAGGGCCCCGCCATTAGTGCCTTATGGTGGGGAAGAGTCAGGCCCCAAGACTGTCTTCTTAGCGCCCAACACCTAGGACTCAATTGAAAACCAGCTTATTAATTGTTTTCACTGAACTTTTTTAATTGACTGCTTTCTCTTAGCTGTTTTAAATCTCTTCAGAGTTCTGCTTAGACATAGTGAATAGTTTGCTCACTGTCTCCTCCAAAAGAACTGTCACTCTTCCTGTCTGTGTGACTTCAGTCACACATAATTTGTGGCATTGTAACTTTTCAGAATTATCTCACTGCTAATAAAGAATACTATTGCCATTAAGTCATCTCCAGTGGTATTGTTAAGTAACAGGTGAGAATGTTACTTATTTAAAGCATGGAATGCCTTCAAAGGCATCGAAGAAATAGTTGAAAGGACAAAGAATCTCTGGATTCAGGCACATCTCTTCCGAATCCACCTTTCTCCCTGTGTTAACGTATGCCTCAGAGACCTGGACCCTATGAAAGCAGGATGAGAATGCTATTCGGGTCTCCAAGAGAGGAATCGAAAGAGTTATGCTTGGAATATCACGCCTTGTTGCATGACACCTAAAAGCCTAGGCTTCAGAATTTGCCCTGGATAGCCTCCTGCAGGTCACTTCATAGATAGGGGGATAGTCTGAATGTGGCAGTCTTATCTGACCATGCATTCTGTACTGGCTGGTGTAAATATTCTCTTATGCTACCACAAGCATGGTGGGACTAGCTAGATCTTACCAGCATATTTGCCTGGCCACGTTGGATCTCTAAGTAATTAGACCAGAAAGAAATGCTGTTTGCCTCCAAGCAAGCAAGCATGGCTCCCCTGATAACTCAAAGGCAACTAAAATACAAAACTACCGTGAAGTAGACGAGACTCTTGTGAAGGCTTGGAGAAATATTTAACTGGCATTAGTCTTAGTCTTTGGTACAGAGACATGCCATCTCAGAAACCCCCTTCTCTACCCTAAAAACGGCAATTCCAGACAGATCTTGGCTCAAGATATTAGGTGAGGTGCTAGGAGAAATTACCTGAGGGCATTTGATCCTTCCTGCCCAGGGAAGTTACATTTAGCTTATAGCTTCTCCCAGCTCTGCTAGGAGGCTTTTAATTAGCTCTTGGGTCCTTGCAAACAACCAGATGGTTTCCTGAAGTTGCTACATTTTATAAAGATATTTTCCTGTTTTCATCTGTAGATAGCCTGGCCCAGAATGCGCTGGACTGGGGAGTTTGCGGGGATTCCTAGCTATAAAATAAGCTGTAAGAAGAAACAATCTCTCTTTTTTTCCCTTTTGCCATTTCGGCTTCCCTTGGTGTTTTGCTTCTCCGTCCTCTCCATTCTCTGTTGGGTCTCAACACGTGGTGGCAGCCATCTTGGCCTACACCTGGCTGGGGCCTAGCTGGGAACCCAGAGGCCGGAGGTTTTCCTGCTCTTTGATTGTATATTGGAACCTGTGATAGTAAAGCCCTTTTTAAAACTGCATCGGATTCCTGAGTCTTGATCCATTCCCCGCCAGCTTCGGAGGTAGAAGGGAACTTGCTTCCGGACACTGTTGGGGGACCCTGGTGGCGCTCCCCGACATCGCCTCACTCAAGTGAGAGAAGGAATCCAGAATTCAGACCTCAGTTGCTATTCCAGAATCAGGTGCCGCTGGCTCATTTGCCAAGGCATTGAAAATCAGATGGGCTGGACATGTAATGTGATTTGGAGATAACCGCTGGACTAGAGCTGTTACTGACTGGATCCCACGGGATGTCTAAAGATCACGTGGCCGCCCACCTACAGGATGCTCAGACTTCCTTGTCAAGACCCTGAAGGAACGGTTTGAGGCTCTTCATATTTCTGTATCAACCAGATGCCATTGGGCTACATTGGCATGTGATAGGGTCCAATGGAAATGTTACTGGTGCCCGCTCGAGCAAATCGATGAATAACGGGATTCAAGTGATGTCTAATAGAAAAGAATATATCATTTTTCTCTCTTCCTATTGATCAACAATTTGCTGTTTAATTTTAATTTAGAAAAAAAATGTTCAATTATATAGTATAATTTAAAGAAATCTTAGAGCCAGTCAGTTTGCAATATGAGTTTGGATTATATTAGAAAAGTATCTCAGATAGTTTTTAATAAAGAGATGCATACTGAACAATAACATAAAACATGCAATTTGAAAAGATATGAGGGATATATTTTCACCAAAATAACAAGTAGCAGATCTTTGTTAGACTCTGCTAGAATATAGACTATTACTCTGCTAGGTTTAGTCTTTTTGTTGCAATATCATGATTCATTGTATGCCCACAATTTATTTTGCTGACTATTCATTATAACAATCAGGCACACATCATGTTCATTGTATTACCTAAGTAGTTCTAACTTACTGTATTAACTATGGGATGTGAGAAAGCTGAAATATAAGTTTGTCCCTTTCTTTGGTTCTCTCTTTATCAATGTCCTCTTTCTTTTTGGAACCTAAACTATAAAGCCCATTTGTTAACGTGTGTGTGTGTGTGTGTGTGTGTGTGTCTCTTAAGATAACAACTTTCCTTTTCAAGCTGATGTTATCTAAGCAACTCTGCCTTTTTCCTCCAGAACATGTTGAATTAGTTTCTAATGGGCTGAAAACCTCTTGTTACTATAATTGAACTTCCCAGAACTCATGGAAAATTTTTTATTCTCCCTAGTGTTAGCTATCCTTTGGGATTTGTTCTCATTGAGACTTGGAATCTACTTTCAGTGAAGTTTTTCAAGTGGAAGAAATGTTGGCTGACCTAGATTTCTTAAAATACGTCAATTTATTGTATTTTTTTATTTCACTTGAAACAAATATTAAAGGGAGTTATATACTCTCATTTGAATATTCATTCTGAAGCAGCAAAAGTAATACAAATTCTTACTCTCAAATACAGCGTTCTCTTCCAGCTGAGGCTCTCCATCGAACAGGTATTGCACTTGATACTTTCTTTGCTTGCTTGTTTCCACTCTGGGCAAATCCATGTTCTCTCTTGAACACATCTCCCTTCCCTCCCCCACACACATCTTTCTATATTAGTTTCAGTAGAAACTATTTCCCTTATTGAAAACAGAAATAGAAGAAAAAAGAGAATATTAATCTTAAGTATTTGTTATGGCTAACAAATCTAATTTTTCATAATCATGCTATCTCAAATTTTACCTGACTGTATCTGTCTTTGGTAAGTTTCATACTAGGTATTAAATTTTTATACTAATCAAATATAATTTTAGATTACATTTCAAAAATTTAATAAAGGTTTTTCTGCTTAGAGTTTTGGGGAACTTAAAAGTTACAAACTTAAAAATAACTAGGCTTATCAATATTAGAACAGACAATGGAAAAACATAATGGGTGGTAACTTTTATACAAGTATAAACAATTCTATAAACTATTAGAGAAATGGACATTTTAGGTTATTTGTGTTTTTCAATGTTGATTGATCACTTGATCGCTTGAATCCCGTTATTCATCGATTTGCTCGAGCGGGCCCCAGTAGAAAGGCGAACAAGCAGTGCCTGATAAAATTTCACGGCCGTCCTAGGCTGCCAAAACAAGAAGGACTAAAATGACTGTCTGTACTTTCAATTTCAATGTTGATTAATCTGAGGTTATGGATATTATGTAAGGCATATTCATTCCATCATGGGAGAAAGGTCTTTGAATGGGTGGCATGACTTTAACACGTTAATGACATTCATAAAATTACAAACAAAACAACAAAAACTGTTTAACACTCACCAGATTGAAGTAGCTCATTCACTCATTATAGCTCTTTGTATTCTCAGATCATATAGGTCTGGAAGTGATCTGGTAGAACATTTGTGTTTAAAGAGTAGTACCAATCTTGCTTCATGCTTCGGGAAGACGTATTTGCCTAGTATAAACAAGACTGAACTTTCTGTAACCAACAGGATGTTAAGGTCATTACTATAAGCACTGGCAGACCTTGAGATGAAAATTGGGAATGTACCAAGTCTATGATTTTCTTTGCTGCTGATCTGCTTGAATTAACACAGCCATTCGTAACTTCTAATAATTCTAAAAGATTGAAAGGAAGCAAATGGCATATGCCATAATTGATGTCTACAAACATATGAGTAGCCATTTTTCACTTCATTGCACAGTCATAGGCTTTGCGTATCCAAAGGAGAGACTCCTAAGGGTAGAGTGACAAGGTGAGGGAATGTGTCGTAGTCAGCCAGGAATTAAATGCCTATAGAGACACGATTAATACCTAATATATAATATAGCTTCCACTTACTCACCTGTTTCCTGATTGATATTTGTGTATCATTTATCTGTGATTCCATCACTTCGCAGCAGCAGTGGAATCAAGACGCACAACACTTGGTATCATTTCTCAGTGTGATTCATTTTGTGGATGCAGAGAATGTTGAAATGGAAGGGATGCAGAAATATGGACAAATTTCTCTTCGAGGTTTGCTTTCAGGTGTAAGTAAAGGGCAGTCGAAGCTTAGATACTACCTTAGAGCCTGGTAGAGGTAGCTCAGTTTTCATTCAGGAAATGCCATTAGGCCTATGCAATGTATTCTTAGCATCTTTAATGAGTTACAAATTACATATCATGAAACTTTTCCAGTCAGGGTATACACTTTTAAAAAAAGATTTATTTATATCACTGTGCAATAATCTCCATGATCAATTTCTCCTCTTCTCTTCCCTCTGGTGGTTGTAGCAGTATCCAGAGTTTGCAGACCTCACTGTAGTTTCTTGCACACATGGTTGTGGTGTTCCCTGGGGCTCACATACTTGGTGTTCACATACTCTTGTGGTATCAGGGTTCCCAGCAGCAGAACCTTGAGAGTCACATTCAGCAACAAGTATGGGTGGGGACTTGATTGGGACTCTCACAGACCCATGCTTCACAAGGCAGTCACTCTACTGCTGACTCCCATCCAGTGGCTTCTGAAGGTGGGATATTTGTTCCCCCCTCATCTTGTTCCCTAAGAGTAGATGCCAAGTCTTCTCTGACCCTACATATGGAAGGGGGCATAGTAATGTGACGTAGGGATTGAAGCCTGGACTCTGGTCAAGATCTCCATTAACTGTTACTTGTTTCTTCTTGAAATTCTATAAAGAGATAAAGCCCTAGATATTTTATAAATGCTTTGGACCAGCTTTAAAGGAAATTTATGTTTATTTTATCGATCTATTTTGGGGATTGTGGTTTACAAACTGTTAGTAGGTTTTCCTACATTACCTATTCAAGCACCACACCCTCCTTACAGGGGTCCGCTCCCCTCCATCATTGTCCCAGTTTCCCTCACTGACACCCAGCCCCGCCCCCCACTGGTCTGCTTCCTACTGAAGACAAGTTTTCAGTTTCGGTTGCTTTGGGCCATTTGCTATGTTTGTTTAGCATAATAAGTGTATGATAAGAGATTGGAGCAATAGGACAGTGGCTAATGTACTTGCCTTGCATGTAGACAACCCTGGAATCCCACATGGTTCCCTGATCCATGCCAGTAGTGATCCTTCAGGACATAGTCAGGAGTAAGCCAGGAACATGGATGAGCATGGCCCAGACCAAAAAAATAAAAGTAATAATTGGAAGAATGGTTATTTTTTGTTGTTTACATATTTTTAATGCTAGAGATTAGAGGTGACTACAAGAGGTCTGCCACCCAGCAGAGCCTGCAAGCTACCCGTGTCGTATTTGATATGCCAAATACCAGTAACAATTATAGACCTCATTCCCATGACCTGATGGAATGGTTTGAGGCTCTTTATGTTCCTGGAGCAAGCATATGCCACATATGCCCTTGGGTTCTACTAGCATGTAGAACCAGTAGCTATTATAGACCTCATTCCCATGACCTGAAGGAATGGTTTGAGGCTCTTTGTGTTCTTGGAGCAACCAGATGCCATTGGGCTACACTTGCTTGTGACAGGACATATGGAGATGTTACTGGAGCCGCTCGAGCAAATTGATGATGAGCGGGAAGACAGTGATACAGTGATAAAATACCTACCTTTACTTCCTTAGTATCATATCTGACTTCACTGTATCAATTGTCTTCCCGTTTTTCATCAATTTGTCGGGGGGCACAGCCAGTAAATCTTTATATATCCTGTCACAAGCAAGTGTACAAATGGCATCTGTTGCTCCAAGAACACAAAAGAGCCTCAAACCATTCCTTCAGGTCATGGGAAGTGAGGTCTATAACAGCCTACTGGTTTTTGGCATATCAAATACAACACGGGAAGTTTGCCAGCCTCTGCTGTGTAGGTGGTACTATCAGTACTGTGTAGGAGGTACTATCAGTAGTAGGCTCTCATCTTGAGTTTTACTGATGAACCTCAACAGAGAGAGATCTGCTTTCCTCTTAGGTAGAGCGCTGAGGAGCTGTGGAGTCTGGATGTTGAGAATGACTGACCTCATTGTGTGGGGGTTCCCCTGGTTCTTGCTAGGCTCACTGGGATGACGGGCCATGGTTAGATCCTTCCTAGAACTGTATACAGTGTATAAATTTGAAAGATCCTGGGAAGGACCTGGTCCTAACTTCCAGTATTATCTAAGACTGTCGCATGGTCACTCCATGACCATGCACCAGCACAGATGTGGGTCTGGAGTGTCTCTCTTCCAGGGTTGCTGGCTGTGGTGGTTGGGAGCTCGCAGCCACGCCTTCTTACATGGAGGCGGAGGAATGGGAGGAGGAGCCGAAATGCCCACTCCAAGTCCGGCCAGTGTGGCCCTCCCCCCACATGAGTGAGCGAATCCCTGGGGCTATGTTGGACTTGGCCAGGGGATGGCTGAGCCATTTACCATGCTCTGGAGCTCCATGGGCTGCTTCCACGTGGGGCTGAGTGGTCACAGCTGTGGGTCTGGAGTGGTTGGGTCTGGAGTGTCTCTCTTCTAGGGTTGCTGGCTGTGGTGGTTGGGAGCTTGCAGCCACGCCTTCTGGCATGGAATTTCATTTAATTTTATGACTGCAAAAAATAAATATATTTTTTAAATACCCTCACTGTTAGGCAACTTTTACCATATGAATTTGGAAGCAATGTACTGTTCCAAATTTAGAATGATAGCATGAATTTGATATTTATATTAACATTCAGATGAGTGTTGATATAAGAAGTTGTGCTTAAAGACTCACAATTGAACTCCAAATACAACTCAGAAAATTATTTCTTTTAACCATCTCCAAGCTTTAAGTTTTAGAAATTTTCATAACATATACAATGAGGCATTTATGGGAACTGAACCCTTATTTCCTTAAAGTGGAATAGAACAACATCGTTCTGGCAAAAACTGCCTTGCCCACTCACAAGAAAGTAGCAATTTCTTGATAAATAGATTGCTACCAGGTTAATGGAATCATTTCAATGTGATAATACGAGAGTGCTGCAGAACAAGGAACTTAGTCTAAATAAATTGGAAAAATTGTTTTGGAAAGTGCTACTATCTCTCTCCTTAAACACTTATACACTTCCAATTATAGAAGAAGTTTGCAGCTAGCTTATAAGAGTTTGGTGAGTAATCTGGAACAGTGCACAGCGACCAGCACAGCTCCAAGCCATGGTGACTGCAGTTCCATACACTACTAGAAATCCAACTAATGATCTTGCCTGCATCACAAATGCAGATAGCTCTCACTTGAGCTATCTTCCTAACCCCGAACTTAATGATATTTTAGATAATAGAACATTTATTTGTATTTTTGTTTAAGCAATCAAAATTCTGTGATTATATCTGAAAATCCTCTTAATTATTTTAGATTCCAAGACTTGTGATTATAGAATACACACAGTTATTTATAATTTTTAATTGAACAAGGAGGTATGGCAAAAATGGATCAGATATAATGTAAGATTATGTAATCAGACATAATGTAAAATTATGTATGATTATGTAAAGTTAGATTTATATGTAATCTAACCTTAAAATGACAACTAAAGTTAAAATTTTCAGGCAGTTAGAATGCAAGTAGAAGACCCCAATATTTTGCATTTTTAACATTTGAGGGAAACAAAGATATGATAAATAATGCTTGTTTCACAATTTAGAGAAAATTAGTTTTTAAGTCATCAAAAGAACTCTAATCTCTTGCAAAAATTCAGTTGACTATCCTTTACACAACTGTATATTTTCTGCTTAAAATAAGTACAATCAGACCAGCCACTTTAAAATTCATTTTTTTACTTGTTTGACTCTATCCAAGATTATATCTACCTTGCCAAAGTTTATGATTGAATGTTGACTCTTCTGATTTATGATATAAGGCATAGATTGTGATAACCAGTGAGCTTTTTACTTTGAAATTACTAGCACTCAAGAAAGATTATTTTTTTTTAAATCTTAGTGCAAAATGAAATGCCTACTAATCTTTCTGTCTATGGAAGCATTTTTGTGGGAGCATTCTCAGCCATTCATCATTCATTCAAAGAAACATTTCTGAATTCTGTGTGCTTGCTGAGAATGCAAACATGAAGAGAGAATTTCTGCCTCACGAAAAACACTTTCTACAGTTTGTAAAATTATATAAACATGTATTGAATTATGTAACTATAAGATGCCAGTAAGCATAGTAAAGATTATGGAAGAAAATATATACAGGGAACTGTGTGTTCACAGACAGTTGATATGCAAGAATGTTTACAGATGTCAGAGATGTAAAATGCATTGTAACTATAAAGCTAGAGTTGCAGACAAATATGACTTTACAGAAAAGTACAAAGATTCCGGTACATACATGCATATACATATCACATATTTTACATCTGTTTGTTTATTTAATGTGATTCCTGGAAACAAATAAAGACCTTGGGTGTAAAGAAAAGTGCTCTGGCACTAAAGCTGTAATTTTGGTTTCACTCAGCCGTACTGTAAAATAACATGTTTTTTGAGACTTACACAGTTATTAATTTTGCTTCAACGTTTTCAGATTCCGATCTTTAAAAGTAACCAGTTTCAGCTAATGGATTTGTTATCCTGTCCACATGCATGTTTGCAAAATGTATTTTTCTCCAGATCAGAAGATAGAGGTTGTTATTCGAGGAATAGGATAACAATTTTTGTTTATGTCTTTTACTTTTGGGTCACTGCCAATAACGCTCAGGGATTATTTCTTGCTCTGTACTTAGGAATCATTCCTGATGGTGCTCAAGAGACCTATATGGGATACAAGGGCCCAACCCCTGACAGCTGTATTCAGGGCAAGAGCCCTGCCCACTGTACTATCTTTCTGGACCCATTAAGTGGCAATTTTGTATAAACCTATTATATGATATATGATACTTTGCCATAGATGTATTTAGACAATATTTATAGTTTAACCATAGATTTTTTTTACCAGAGTATAGTGTGTATTACTTACCTGCTGCAGAGTGTGGATTGTGAAGATTACTGCCAGCAAGGTGTGGGGGTTTCTCTGGGCTCCTCCGAGGCTCCATCGGGATGGTGGACTCGGGTCGGAAGTTGCTCTTGTGGTCCATGGAATGCAGGGGGTTCAACAGGGAAAGCTGGTTTCTGCTCTGCCGGGTGTACCTGTGTCTTAGGCTCAAGCATTCCTGGGCTTGAAATACTCTCCTCTGAAGGGTGAGTCTCTGTGTGATGGGTCCTTGTAGGCTGGGTTTCTGACAAGCCAGACTGGAGACTGGATTAATCTGCCGGCTGGAGACTGGATTAATCTGCTGGGTAGAGACACAGGTACAACCGGCAGAGCAGAAACCAGCTTTCCCTGTTGAACCCCCTGCATTCCATGGACCACAAGAGCAACGTCCGATCCGAGTCCACCATCCCGATGGAGCCTCAGAGGCGCCCAGAGAAACCCCCCCCCACACCTTGCTGGCAGCGATCTTTTCAATCCGCACTCTGCAGCAGGAAAGATCTCCACCCAGCAGATTAATCCAGTCATCAGCAAGCAGATTAATCCAACAAAAGGAATAGGACTATTACACTTGAAGAGATGTGGCCACTGCCAGCAATTTCTATCTTCATTGTCTATGCACCAACATCCACATACAAAGAAGATGAAATTGAGAAATTCTACATGGAATTGGAGGACTTCTATAAAAAAATCACACCTTCTACAAGATCATAGTCGGTGATTTTAATGCCAAGATAGGACCAAGAAGATCGGCTGAAGAACTCCACATCGGGACCCATGGCCTAGAATGGAGCGAACAGGGTGAGAGACTATCTGAGTTCATCATGTCCACCAAGACATTTCATGGGAACTCACAGTTCCAGAAAGCTGAAGCGAAACGTTGGACATGGGAATTTCCTGTCAGACAGTTCCACAATGAAATAGACCACATCATCTTCAATCGACGGTTTTGTCTGACCGATGTAGCTGCCGTCCCCAAATTCCAAACAGGATCCAACCACCGTCTCCTTCGTGCAAAATTCTACTTCCCACAACGGGGAGAAAAGGCTACAAAGTTTAAGAAGAGAACTCCCAGAACGACCACCAACTGGGAACTATTTGGCACCATTGCAGCAACATGGGAAGATACCATCATTGGCGACATCGATGAAAAATACAACCGACTGGTTCAGCACCTCCATGATTGTGCAAAGAATGCCCAGAGAGAGAAAGGCACAAAAGAATGCCTGTCATCAGAAACTCTTGGCCATGCCAACGTGGCAAGGCGCGAGCCTCAGGAGACCAAATGCTAACGTCCAAGCTTGCTAAACGGTGCAGAGAAGGGATAAAAAGCAGACCTCAAAGACAGAAGAGCAGAAATACTGGAAGATGCAGCAGAAGCCGGGAAAAGCATTCGCACTGCCCGCCTGTCCTTCGCCAACTATAAGATGAAGATGAATGCCCTCCGACACCCTGATGGATCTATCACATCTTCCTGGAAGGCAATGGAGAAGATTATCCAGTACTTCTACTCAGATCTCTTTGATAGCCACATCCACTTGCCCACATACCAAATTCCACAGGATGGATATGTCATTCCCAACGTTCTCCCTTCTGAAATCCGACATGCCATCTCGTCGGTAAAGAAGGGAAGCGGAACCAGGCCCAGACAAAGTCAGACCGGAACACCTGAAGAATCTGCCGTCGGTACTCATCAATACACTAGCTCGGCTCTTCACACACTACCTGTCCGAATGCAAGGTGCCCTCCCAATGGAAAACCAGCAGGATAGTTCTACTGTTCAAGAAGGGAGACATTCACGACATCGGCAACTATCGCCCCATCTGCCTGTTGTCTCTCATCTACAAGCTGTTTACATGAGTCTTCCTGAACAGGATTAGCAGAACACTAGATGAAGGACAACCATGAGAGCAAGGGAGGCTTCCGAAAGGATTCAGCACAATCGACCATATCCACACAGTAACCAAGCTCATCGAGGTTTGTAGGGAGAACAAGATGCCGCTCTGTCTCATGTTCATTGATTTACAGAAAGCCTTTGATTCTGTGGAGACTGAAGCAGTCATCGAAGCCCTAGCCAAACAGGGTGTTCAAACCCAATACATCAAGATCCTTCATGAGCTGTATTACGGATTCACCACCAGGATCTCACCATTCTATAAAGAAGTGATCATTAATGTGAAAAGAGGGGTTCGACAGGGTGATAGCATTTCACCAAAACTCTTCAGTGCCACCCTCGAGAACATCATGCAACAATTAGAATGGGAAGGAATGGGAGTGAAGATAGATGGTCGGCAACTACACCACCGCTGCTTCGCTGATGACATAGTTCTAATGACACCAAAAATGCTGGCTGACTTCGACCGATAATGTGGAAAGATAGGTCTACAGCTGAATCTAAAAGAAAACAATGTTCATGAAGAATGAACTAGTTCCAGAGGCCCCATTCACTCTCAATGGAATAAACATCTCTGAATGCAATAGTTATGTGTACCTAGGTCGAGAAATCAACATGATGAATGACCTAAAACCTGAGCTGCGCAGGAGGGGAATGAGAGCGGCATGGAATGCCTTCAAAGGCATCTAAGAAATAGCTAGAAGGACAAAGAACCTCCGGCTCCGGCACATCTCTTTGACTCCACTGTTCTCCCTGCATTAACATACACCTCAGAGACCTGGGCCCTACGAAAGCAGGATGAGAATGCTATTCGGGTCTCCCAGAGAGGAATCGAAAGAGCTATGCTTGGAATATCACGCCTCTCAAGTGAGAGAAGGGAATCGGAGTTCTGACCTCCATCGCTATTCCAGAATCAGGGATGCTGTCTCGTTTGCCAAGGCATCAAATATCAGATGGGCTGGACATGTAATTCGATTTGGAGACAACCGCTGGACTAGAGCCATTACGACTGGATCCCACGGGATGTCAAAAGATCACCTGGCCGCCCACCTACAAGATGGTCAGACTTCCTTGTCAAGACCCTGAAGGAACGGTTTGAGGCTCTTCATATTCCTGAATCAACCAGATGCCATTGGGCTACATTGGCACGTGATAGGGTCCAATGGAAATGTTACTGGCCCCAGTTCGAGAAAATCGATGAGTAACGGGATTCAAGTGATCAAGTGATAATGTGTATTATTCTCACAATCACCACCATCCAATCACTCAAACACTCTCATTTCCATTCATATGCAGATATTCACACTGTTTAGACCAGGCCACTAACATCACTTCCCTAAGGGGAACCCCCCAGCCCCAAACTCAGAAGGTGTCTTCTCCATTTTCCTCCTAAACACATCTACTTGTAAACACATCCAAAATACACACCACTTTATAGTTTTTCTCACAAAATTCAGCATTTTATGTTTTAGAAATATGTTTGGATGAAATGTTCACAAGTTATTATGTATTGTATAAATTTATACCATTTTATAAACTTTTAATAGTATTAAATATTTATAAGTAAACAATATCTTTAATGTGTTAATTTACATCCCATGACTTATAAGAACACAGGGCAATTTTTTCTTTTAATAAGTAATTCAAGACTTAAAGTATCAGAACTTTACTTGTAATTATTTTTAGTAAACAGCTAGCAATCATTATTATTGGACATATTAACTAGGCTTAGTGCATTCCTTACAAGAAACATAAACACAAAATTCCTACTCAACATGAAAATAAGTCAAATAAACTTAAAATTATATGTTTAAAGTTTGTCAGACTAGGACTACATATTGCATTTCGTATTGCTTCTTTTACTATTTAAATGGCTGCAAAAGTGTGTATATTATTTTATTTTATTTTCCACTATAAAACAAGTTGCTATAACTGAGAATTGTGTATGATAGAGAATATAGTAAAATAGTAAATATTTTATGACTTAGTTCATTATTGTTAAAAATAAGAAATGTGCTCATTTATAAGCCTGGAATACTTCTGTATCAACATGAAAAAATTCACACTTAAATTTGCATAACATTTATTTACATTTCCTACTTATAAAAACAATATATGCTCAGCATGACCTTTAAGGCACAAAAGCATGTAATACAGTAAAAAAGCTATATGCCGAATTCCAATAAATTGGTGCTATTTTTGGTGTATTTTCCTGGTCTACATGTATATGCAAACAGGAACATGCAATTTAAACATAAATCAAGTAGCTTTGTTGTAGGCAGGCAGACAGGGGGCCTTCACAAGGCAATAAAAATTCCTGAATAAGAAAGAAAACTGGTCCTTCAGCTATCCATAGTCACACCTGTTGCCACAAGGGAACCAGACTTGAGAAGACCACAATCAACCATAGATCCTGGGAGAAGGGAAGACCAGAAGAAATGTGTGAATGACTTTAGCTGATTAAATGTCCTGAGGGGAGATTCATCAGCCTTCCAGCCCAGGACCCAGCTCACAGAAAACTCCAAAGCATTCCAGTCAAAGAAGACCACTCCCAAAGTCTACACCCCAGGCAACGGGCCCTAGTAACCGAGGTTGAAGCCCCGTATGGGAGTAACTTGGGAGAAATCTATAAAAGCCGTCCTGACCAAAGGACAGTGCGTACATGCTGCCTGGGCACACATGTTGCCTGTGCGCTATGCTTCATGGACACACATGCTGCCTGAGCCCATGTGGCCGAGCACATGTGGTGCCTAAGCATGTGTGTTGCCCGCATCTCCCCTCTTGAGATGTGCATTCTCTCTCTTACTTTCTCTCCCCTCCCCTCTCCTAAAACCTCCTCAATAAAACCTATTTTACTTCACTGCTTGTCGACTTCTGAAAATTCTTTTTCTTTGAGAAAGACAAGAACCCTAAGCCAGCCCTGGGTAAGGCCTAGGATTGACTTTCCTTTCCTGCAAAGAGCAATTCCTCACTCCAGCCTGAGTCCGTGGCTCCCGAGAAACCTCGGGTGGTGGGGATTAACTCTCGTGCCTAGAGATCAAGCAGACATCAGGTGTGGCTTGATGGCCACCACGTGGGGCTGGTGGGGCTCAGACCCACGCCGTGCAGGGAGCTCATCGCAGATTTTATCAGTCCTAGGCCTGCCCAGCGGGTCCCCGGTGGCAGAGGTGGCTGGAGAGAAAGCGACCATCTCTCTCTCCTTCCTGCCTCACATAAGTCATCCGTGGGGTCCACCTGCAACGGCTTGGGATAATATAGAAAAGAAAAAACACTTCAGGATTTTAAGGCAGCCTACTTTAATTTTATCCCTTGAATATGTGGGCATGTATGTAATCCATACATACATCCCCACGTAAGGCTTCTCTCTCAATAAAATTTCTGATGAATGAAACAAAAACTATTATTAACAGTTTTTTTTTTTTCCATTTGGGGGCCACATCTCACAGTGCTCCAGAGTTCCTACTGAATCCCTCTCTCAGGAATCCTTCTTCCTGGAGCTCAGGAGATCAGATGCTGTGTAAAAGTTTGAACTCAGGCAATCTGGCCACATGCAAGCTAATTCAGGGTAGACTGCTTCTTTGAATCTGAAATTCTTAGGGAAAAAGAGGAAGCAGAAAGGACAAAAATACTTTGCAAGTAAAACTAGGACCTCCAAGTTATCTTTTATCAGGTCACTATAAGTCTTTTGTTTCTAATTGTTTGCAATTCAAAGAGCAGCAGTTGCTAGAATTTTCAGCACATTTTGTACACTTCTGTGCTTGTAAATAATAATGCAGAAAAATATTCTATATATGTTCTCTCCAAATATTTCCTAATGATTAGGTCTTAAACTGTAAAGGTTGGCCACCCGATGGGGTGACTGACTGGGAGCCTCAGATCACTGCACCTACCAAGGAAAACTCTTGAGAGACCAAGTCCTATCGAAGTGATATAAGCGAGTATACTCAGGCTCATAGCGTGACCCCAAGCAGTCAGTGGCTAAGAGCCCCGAGCCCTTCCAGGGAGGATCTTTTAAGGAATAATTCCGCGCTACAGAAAAGCCCACAGATAACTATCCAACAGGTTTAAAATATTACATCATGGTCTCGGCGCCAGGCAGCCAATCACTCTGCACCAGGTAACCATCACCCACCAATCTGAGCGTGCCTAATACTTCTTTCCATATTTGGCAGGCCTGGGTCCAGTCACGTATCATACCAAATACAGAGGAGGGACATCAGACGCAACCTCTCGGGAATGTTTGCCTTATAGCCCCCCCTGGAATTATTTGCTTAAGGCCCTCCCTGCTGTGCTCTTGTTGAGCCATCATTTTATCAGTTACCTCTGGTTGAGCTATCATTTTATTAGTTACTTCTGGTTCCTGTCTTTGTGTTCTGTGGAAGAGGGGCCATTCTTTCAAAACACTCTCTAAAATCTCAGAAAAATCATTTATTTAAATTTATACAAGTGAGACTGTATTAATATATACTCAGAATTAAAACATTAATAGTATGTCACATTTGTAACAAGGAAGAAGTAGTTGTATAAAATTTAGTCATACATTCTTGAAGTGTCCCTTGAGGCAATTTTCACTTTCTGCCTTTGTCATTATTTCAAAATTATGTTGAACGTAATTGATGCATGAACTGGCCAAATCATCTGCTAACCTAGAAAAAAATTTCCCTAGTGATATTTTTAATATAATGCCAACTCTCGTCCTGTTATTCAGTTGTCTCATGTGAATTTTAGAAAATATCCGTGAAATGATCTGATGTTACCAAACTTGTCTGGTGTTAATCTCATGGATTTAAAACCTGATTATTGCCTGTTTACTTTTAGAATCAAGGAAAAATTCTCTGCACCCATATTGAGATATTTAAACTAGCTTAAAGACATTTTTCTTTGTTAGAAAATGTCCTTTCACATAGACTTTTCATAATGGTGCCGCCTCAGTGTGTTGATAAGCTCCAAGTTATAAATGTCAATCTTTGCATTTAATAAATATGGATATAATATCACTATATACAAGAACATTATTTGATAAAATCAGAAAATAATTATCTTAACTTATACCAGTAAAAACATGTTTTGAAAGAATAGGTATTGTTTCTCTGATCAATAAGTTGGCTACAAAGAACATTGATCGTTTTAGGTATGCTATATTGTGAATTAATAACTTGAAAACATGTTTCAATTACGAATGTAAATTGTGCTGATACACGTATATGATACCTGGATAGCAAATAATATGAAATAATAATTATTCTTCAAATGTAATGCTTATTACTTAAACATATTTTTCCGTATAAAAAATATATATATATATATAGTATTGAAAAGTTTAGCTTATTTTTTGAGGAACTCATAATGTGTGTTTATTAATGTGACAATCAATTTGAGTTAGATATTAATAGCTTTTACTTAGGACATATTAGCGGACAGTTTTATTTTAAATTTATTTACTATCAAATTTGCAGAAATCCTAAATAAAGGAAAACTTTTAAATAATATCCTTAATTGAATGGAGTTAGTAAATTGTGAAAGAAACTAGTAATTCACAAATATTTTCACTCCATGAATGATATTAATACTTTGGAGAATATACTATTGATATAATATTGCTCAGGTGTAGTACAAACTATGTCAAATAGAAAATGAGTATTGTTTTGCTCTGGGCTAACTCCTCTATCTGCTCAGGGTGACTCCAATTAGCTCCTAGGATCAATGTGAGGTGCCAAGGGATCAAACCCAGTTTGGCCATGGGCAAGGCTAGCACCCGACCCAATGTACAATAGCTTCATCCCAAGAAAGATGTGCTGTGTACATCTGTCTTTATGGAGAATTCCCTTAGGGAATGCCAAAAGCCATGAAATTATTAGGTAATTATTAGGTACTAGTTTCCCCCACAGAGTGGCAGCATTTTATGAATTTTCAACATTTGTTCTTTTGTTTCTTCATCATTAGGGAACTTGAGTTCTTCGAATAACCTTTCAAGTGTTAATGTTTATAGGTGTTTGCTCTTAAAGTCAATGGATGTCAAGAGCTGAAGATTTACGTGTCTTGAATATCAATAAATTCCAGTTTCCCTTCATGCATAAATTTCACAGAAATTTCGCCTGAAATGTATGGTTGGTTTCATTTCTACACTTTATAAACCTCTAGTAAATAATGAACTGCTAGAACTTTTAGCTACCTCATGGTCTTCCAACATAGCAATGAAATCTCATTCAATCTAGCTGCGGACGTGGACCACAAGGCTTTTCTGCACTCCATGATGTTTTATAGAGTTGTGTGGCACCATTTGTCACTGTATTGAGATGGTTCAAATAGGACTGTGATAGATAACTGTGACTCTCATCACATCTCGTCAGTAACAGCATATTAGTAGTTTTAAATCTGCCACGATATGGAGTCAGGGAGCTCAAAAGGCTGAGCACATGATTTTCTGCAGAATTTCAGGACTCAGTTGGTGGGACGCTGGAGCACAAGTGTGAAAAGTAGCTCCTCAAAACCACACAGCGTGGCGTAGGCCGAAGACAAAGCAAACAGAAACTACCACAGTAGAATTCTTTCTTCCAGGCACATTAGCAAATCTCAAAAAATCTTAATCTTCCTAGGAGTGTGTTTTCCATTTCACTGCTGACAATGAATTAGCAATGAGTTTGTTGGCTAAACATTGGAATAACTTTCAGTTCTTTATAGAAAATACCTATTTTGAAAATAAAGTATTATAAAGGTTTATTTTTAAATCATTTTGAACTTAATAGAGTGAATAAATGACATATGGTATAAAAATAATTTGGTGTGACCCATTCATATAATGAATTGCAAATGGCATTTCTTGATGATGAAAATCACTCTCAGCCAGATATTTCTGTATGAGAAATGATGTGGTGTATTTCCATTCCATAAGCTTCATGAATAAATAAAATACATAAGCCACTTATTCTTTAGCATTCTCAAAACTAAAATGATTTTTCAATGTTTACAAATCCATTCCTAGTTTGTGCAACACTCATTTTGAGTTTCAGAAATGCACTTCACATGAAGTGTGAGTCTAGGTTAACAGCAAAACATCCCTCATGCAGTTTTTATAGCACTATAGTTTTATAGTGCTTTAATGCAGAATTCATGAATAATATTTTATTATTCACATAATGTTTTTGAAAATAGAAAATGATTTTTTCTCTGGTGTAAACAAATCTTCCTACATTTTAAATATTAATGTATTAAACAAATGCATAATCCCTGAGCATGAGTAACCCCTGAGCATAGCCGTGTGACCAAAAAAAATTGCAAAAAAGAAAATAATAATAATGATAAAATAAATCTGTAACCTGTCTCTCGAGGTTGCAGGTGTGGCTGTGGTGCCCGGTTGCATATGCAGGTGGCAGACAGGAGACAGGCTCTGCCCTGTGGGCCCTGGATGGTCTGTGGTCTGCCATAGATAAAGACTGGGTTTGAACTCAGAGCCATGACAGAGCCTGACAAGCTACCCATGGTTTATTCGATATACCCAAAACAATAACAATGATGGACCTCATTTCCAACGAATGGGGATGTTAAGGGCGCCTGCTCAAGCAAATTGATGAACAATGGGAAGACAGTGACAGTGATATATTAAATATTTTTTTTTTGTATTCCTAGTGCATATTTCAAAAGGGTCTTCATTAAGTTATGTCAGCTATAGTCAAAAGCAAATTAATTGCCCCTTTCTTTAGAATAAAATATTCTACATTAAATAAATTAATAATGCAATTTTGGGACATGAGAACTAGTCATGAATATGATGTCCACATATAATATGAGGAAGAAATGCCTTATATTTTATTGTATATATAAATTATTATTTAATATTTTCTTAACTTCTTTTTCTATGTCTGAGAGGGATGTAGAATATAGTCCTATTTCTAACTCCAATCTCTATTACAAGACTATTCTTTACTGCTAATAATGGAATATTTAATGATAGTTAAGGCTGTGAACTTTGACTGGAGATGAGTGCATACAAAGCATGTTTTATAGGAGGCTTTGCTTTAACCCCTCAGCAGCACACGGTCTTCAAGGACCATCAGGAATAACCCCCAAGCACAGAGCTAGGAGTAGCACCATAGTATGGCTGGGTGATGCCTCCAAGCAAATTAAAGACTGTGAGCGTCGGCTCTCCTTCATACTGCTGTGTTTTCAAGGGAACTTATTCAAACTCTTTGTCCACATTTCCATAACACAGATTTGAAAACAATCATAGTATAAACCGCTTACAATTTTTTTTCAGGAAGTACAAATGAGAAAATACATATAGAATATGTAGAACAGTGATTAATATATATGTAGGAATTAAACAAATGTTAACTTTTAAACCTCATATTTTTATTTTCGATTTCTCACTTATATTGTATTCATTTTTAACAAAAATTCTGAAATTGATGATATGTGAAGTTCATGCTATAGAAATTGGCATCGATAAGCTGAAATTCAGTGAGGAATAAGATATTTTAATTATATTGCATTTACACACACTATTATTTATATACCACTAAGTTCTTTATATTTTATATCTATTATTTCACTTATTTTCACTAGAAGAACTTAGCAGGCCATAAAGTTTGTCTGCCTCTCATCAACAGAGTTTTAGTCAATAGACTAAAATAGATGCTTCTTTATTAAAATTAAAAATATTCAATAAGAATAATAACTCCAGGAACATATTATAAACATGCTTCATTCTTTTGCCTATAACCAGTACAAATGTAATTTTCTACTGTTTTGCTTAGCTGTCACTTGTTTCTGTACATTAAATTTGTAAGTGCAAACTAAATAATTGCAGCTTTCAAAATAATAAATAGTTTACTTATCTCTGAACCACTTAAGAAGTGGATAAAATCAACAGTTTTGCATCATTTTTAAGTCCTCATAATTTAACTTTCATTTCCCAATTCCCTTTGAAATGGAGTTTTACATGATGGAGATGCTGCAATGACAAATGGAAGGACTTAAAGAAAGAGGATCAGAAATAAAAGTGAGATCACGGAGATAAAATTGATGATGGTAATCAGTTCACTGAAAATTATCTAAAGAAACAAATTTCACCCTCCATTAGCTTTAGTAAACACAGACAGATAAGATACAGGATATTTATTTCCTTTAGATGCTAAATTCCAGGAATATTATTTGTTAGTTTACAGTACCTTCGTGTCTGGCACATTTAAAATAGTAACTTCTTTTAAGGAGTACTCATTTATAATAAATATCACGGAAAGATTAGGAAAAAAGAATGAAGTTGGTTCTAAAGTATTTCTTCTGCTCTGAAAATCCTCCTGTCATTAGATATTAAAGGAAGTTGATTACAATTAATTAGGTAGTGTGAATAAATACGTATGATTAAGTATGTGATGTCTAATAACTATTGCAATCTATAAAATGCATTTGAGTTTGATAGTTAAAGATTATTTTCTGTAATAAAAGTCAGTGTACATTTTAGTAATCTGATATTTTATAATGTGCATGTTTGTGAAAACGTAATGGCTACCGCACCATTGGAAGATGAAGATAATAGCTGACACGGAAGTAGGAGGAGCGCCTGCCAGAGAGAGCAGCTTGTGGGGGAAGGCGGAGGGAGGGAAACTGGGGACATTGGTGCCAGGGACTGTGCACTGGTTGAAGAACGGTGTTGAGCACTGTAGACTGAAACCCATCATGAAGATGTTTGCAACTTTCTATCTTATAGTGATTCAATTAAAGAGAAATTTAGATCTTGTCTCAAAAAACAAACTGAATATAAAAACGAAAAATGTCATTGACAGAGGATTCCTGTGCTCCTGCAGAAAAATTTGAAGATCTGGATGAGGAAAAAATGGAAAGGTGAAAGTATTGCTTATCAGGTGAGATGGAGGATTCTATGGAGAAACTCTGGGTGATGCACAGCCTGAACCATGCTGAAAGCACAAGAGATCGGTTTACTCATAAATAAACATGTGCAAGTATCTACCTAAAATCCAAAAGGAAAAACATATTCCTTACTGTTAGGCAATGTTCAGGAAGAATCACAGCTTTCTCCCAATAAATTAAATAAGGTAAAAAATGTTATTTAAAAATTAATAGAATGAAGAAATATTAAAATAAAAATTTCACTAATGTCTAAGCCTGTAAGATTGAACAATGTTTATTCCCATCAAAATATATTTCACAGTATATAATTAATCTCAACTTTAGATGAAGGCACGAGCTCCTGATTTGCAATCAAAGGGTCTGTATATGTCAATGCCACATTATTGCAAAACGGTATTGAGATTCTTCAGAATGTTTGTTAACTTTGGAAAATGTGGTATTACATAAAGTTTCATTAAAATATAGTTATTTGATTGTTAAAATCAGTAAATAAAATGCTTCCTGCTAACATCAATATTTTATTTATCTGATGAGAACTGATATTTATTTCTTTTGTTTTCTTTTTTGGGTTTGGGTCACACCCGGCAATGCTCAGGGACACTCCTGGCTCTGCACTCAGGAAACACTCCTGGGGTGCTCGGGGGACTGTATGGGATGCCGGGATGGAACGGGGGAAGTAGGGGCGCACAGGCCGTGTGCAAGGCAAAAGCCCTACCCGCTGGGCTATCACTCCAGTTGTGATATTTATTTCCTTACTTAGAAAAACTAGGTACTACTAAGTTAATCTATGCAAAGAAAAAAATGGATTTTCTAAAGGAAGGTATCACAGTTGACGTTTATTTACATGCAAAATTACTTGATGTACTTTAGAATGAGTTCCTTTACAATAAACATGATGTTTTATGTGTCAGTACAATATATTGTTTAGCAATAAAATATTTAACTATTTTATAATGAATCATTCAAGAATAGTGCAATTACGTTTTGCTTTCCTCTAATTGTAGATTGCTCTAACCCTCAAGTAATTTATGAAATTATGATTTGTATCTTTAATTTAGTAACCATTGAATTTAAGATAGGTATTTATCAGTAACTATTTCATTGTGCGATAAATTAAAATGTATTCTAGCTAAAGCATTTACTAAAGCTGGAATGTAACTATACAGATGAGATAATATTCTTATCAATTCATGTTTAATTATGGTTAAATAAAGCATATTGAGGTGTTAAAAAATCGGCACCTAATTTCTAAATAAATTTTTTACCCCAAAAAATGTTGTCATTTCAATGATTAATTTGGTTCATTTATGTGTTTGATTCCTTACATCAAAGTAAATGTTTTAGATAATCGTAACCAACATATAAGCAAAAGCTCTCTTTTTAATGCAATAAAGAATTTATTTATAATTTTTTTATCATTATCATGGGACCCTTGAGATGGTGCTGTGGGTAAACCACTTGCAGTGTATGTGACTGACCCTGGTTCTGATCCCACACTGCATACAGCTCCCCAGCACTGCCAAGGGGGGTTTTCTGAGCACAGAGCCAGGATGAGTCAGGTGTGGCCCCAAAACAATCAAAATGGGTTTATTTATTGGCCATTTTGACTGATACAATCAAAACAAAACAAACAACAATCAAAACAAAACAATCAAAATGGCTTTATCAGTTTTGCATTGACTTAACAGGCTAGATTTAACCTTTTAAGAGTGCCTTTGTATTTACATATTATTTGGCACATTTGAATTAAAGTCTTATAGATATATAAATTAGCTTTTCGAATATTTCTGTTTAAGTGAAAATTATAACATCTTGCCATTTAAATATCATCCATTTTATGTAGGAATGAGAGACTTCCAAGCAGAACTCAGAGACCAGGGTCTATCTGTAAATTTTGATCAGTTAGGGAGCACTCCATCTTGAGGGTCTGAGGAGGGCTGTGTCTCTGGAGCAGAATGTTGCTTTGGGTCCTGCATTGCTGTGACGCCCCCCACACCCCCTTGAAGTGGTAAAGCCATCTAGGTCTGTCTCAAGCAATACTTTAATGCTTGAGAGAATATGTAATATGGCGGATCCAACTTGGGTTGTCTCATGCATAACAAGCATCTTAACTCATGTACGTAACCTTTATGCGGCCCATTTTTAAATAGAGGTTTACTCCTAGGAATGTAATACTAGTTTTCAGTGAAGAAAACAAAGGGAAAGACATTGACCCCTTACCCACCTTAATTCATTGCACGCTGGGTAAGGATCTAGAAGGGATATTGTGATGTGCCTGGTTGGCCAATCTCAGAGTGATGGGGAGCTATAGCAGACTATGCCAGGGAAAGAATAGAAACAAATCAGAGGGCATCATAACTGGTTTAGGTGCTCAGTTTATCATCTTCATGTCCAGTACAACAATTTAATGTTTCCTATATTTCTTATGGTTGTTCATACATTTTCCTTTATTCTGTCTTTGCTCCCTGTGTTATGTAATATCCTCCTGGAAAAGTCTTGACATGTTCAAGCATTTTGACCAGCCTGTTTTTCTTTCTTTTTTTAATTTTATTTATTTATTTATTTATTTATTTATTTATTTATTTATTATTATTATTATTTTTTTGCTTTTTTGGGTCACACCCAGCGATGCTCAGGGGTTTCTCCTGGCTCTGCACTCAGGAATCACTCCTGGCGGTACTGGGGGGACCATATGGGATGCCGGGGATCGGACCCGGGCCGGCATGGGCCAGTCGCGTGCAAGGCAAACGCCCTACCCGCTGAGCTATCACTCCTGCCCCCAGCCTGTTTTTCTGATCCAATTGGTCAACTGACTCAAGTTTTTGGCTGATTCTACTAGCCCACTTTTGCAAGCACACAACACTGAATCCATTGGCCCCCTTGTGCTTTATTAGGATTTGGAAAGCACTATGCTCCCTGTTATCAAAGACCTGGATGTTCAGCATTGATCACTTGATCACTTGACATCCTGTTATTCATCGATTTGCTTGAGCAGGCACCAGTGCCATTCCCACTTGACCTATCACGTGCCAGTGTAGCCCAATGGCATCTGGTTGCTTCAGGAATATGAAGAGCCTCAAACTGTTCTTTTGGCTGTTTCTCCTCTGTTCGAAGTAACTCAATGTTTTAGATGACTATCATAAACAACAAATAAGCAAAATGTATCTTTTTGTTAATGGAATAAAGAATTTATGTACTTTAATGACTGCATTTTAAACTAACATTTAAAGTCTTGTATTGGAGATGTAACACTCAAACGTTTGTCTCCACCTTATAAAGTAATTTGTCTGATTATTTATTAATTTATTTGAAAATATACTCCAAATAGCACAAAAATTATGCTAAGTAATAAAAGGATACATGTTTCTTAATCTCTATGGATATTTGTAGGAGGTATAATCTACAGAGTAGAAAGATTTGTGTAAAATTGAAGTCATTTCATAGATTCTTTAATTTTCTATATATCATCGAAATATTGTTTCCTGGGGCCACACCTTTCAATGTTCAGGGATTACTCCAGTCTCTACCTTCAGGGATCCCTCTGTCGGGAACACCGCAGGAGTCCCTGACAGTGCTGGGAAGTGAGTTCCCTTGTACCTCCGAAGACTCAGGAACGATGCAGTTTTAAAATGCTTTACTTATCACAGGTTCAGGAATACAAGTCAACAACAGGAAAAACCCTATGCTTAGGATTCCCGGTTAAAACCCCAGCCACCTGTAGGCCATGATGGCAGCCACCACGTTTTAAGGCCCTGTAAAAGAGGAGACAAGACAAGACTCCCAAAAAGGGTGTGAGCCCACAAAGAGAGCCCAAAAGAGATAGAGAGTGAGGAAGCAGACTGATTTTATAACCCTGCAACTCAGAACTCCCACTATTATGGGAAGCAGGAAGGGTCAAATGCCCTTAGGTAATTTCTCCCAGCACCTCACCTAGGCCCTATTATATGCTAATGTTTTGAGCCAAGATCTGCCTGGAAATGCCTTATAGGGTAGAGAAGGGGGTTTCTGAGATGGCATGTCTCTGTACCAAAGACTAATACTAATGCCAGTTAAATATTTCTCCAAGCCTTCACAAGTCTCGTCTACTTCATGGTAGTTTTTTATTTTAGTTGCCTTTGAGTTATCAGGGAGCCATGCTTGCTTGCTTGGAGGCAAACAGCATTTCTTTCTGGCCTAACTACTTAGAGATCCAACGTGGCCAGGCAAATATGCTGGTAAGATCTAGCTAGTCCCACGATGATTGTGGTAGCATGAGAGAATATTTATACCAGCCAGTACAGAATACATGGTCAGATAAACTGCCACATTTAGACTACCCCCTGTCTATGAAGTGGAGCTGCAGGGAGGCAATCCAGGGCAGATGCAGAGGTTCTTAGAGAAGTCCTGCAACATCACTCCTGAGGGAATCAAACATGGATCGAGCATGTGCCAGTCAGATGCTATACTTACTTTGCTGTCTCTGCCCATATCATTGAAGTTTTAAATGTGAAATAGAAATAATACATTAATCGTAGCCTAAGAGCCTAATATACTGCCTGACTAATTGTACTTTTTTTAATGTACATATCTTGAATCTGCTCAAATTATTGCAAATAAAACAAAAAGATATGAATGACAAATATTATGGCAATTATCATGATTGGGATGATTATATCTCAGAAATTTAGAAGTAGATGTTAAATTCAACATGATGTGTCTTCCTGTGACTTGTGATTCTAAGAAACTCTGTAGATGTTCTTGATATCACTTGCAATTTCAAGTACACCTTCTCATTTCCTCACTGTAAATTGGGAATGACAATGCTCGCTCTCATTCCTAGAGCCGTGTGAAACTTTAATCAGACGTGTCTCTGGGCAGTCATTGCACAACTGTAAAGAATCATTGCTTTCATCATCTTTAGTTAAGAGAGCATTTTGGAGGCAGATGGAGTTCTTGAAGGAGTTAGGCTGATTTCATAAAATTAAAAATAATTCATAATAAATCAATTTTCCAATTTCTTATCTAAATAATTTTAGCTTCAACAACAAATTTATACATCTTTTGCCAATTACTAATTTTAACTACTTGAGTGAAGTACATCCTAGTTTCATTTTATAATATATTTTATGACAAGAAAATATATAATGCTCATTTTTAAAATTGGTTGAGACTTTTGCAATATCTATTAGTTTGAAATTTCAGTGTTGTAAGCTTACAGTGTTCAGGTTGGGTGTGGCCTATTAAATTTAAAGATATAAGATTTTAGATTTAATTATGGTATTGATGGATAGGGAGAGGCTACCTACTACCAAGAGTAGCCCCACGCACACGCCAAAGCATGGCAAGCTACCTGTGTCATATTTGATATGCCAAAAACAGTGACAATAATAGACCTCATTCTCTTGACCTGTAGAAATGGTTTGAGCTTGGAAAGAAAAGCAGAGAAAGTTAAGATGGTTAAAGAAAAAGCAATAAAAAAACATTAAAGAAAAATTAAAATAATAATTAGATGAAAAAAGCTAAAGTTCAACCAAGCAGCAGTGTTCAAATTACAGAGCTTTGCTTCCTTTCTGTTTCAGATAACACATTAACGTAGTAATAAATTATAATCACATGTATATTAGCACATTTATGTGTGTTGTGCGTGTGTATGTATGTATCTATCTATCTACCATCTATCTATCTATTCATCTATCTATATCAGTTATATTACATCATACAATAAGAAAGATCCAACTTACTATAGCAAATGCATAACAAATACTTAGGCATTTTTTAAAAATGATTCACTATTGTAAGAAAAACTAAAACACTATTGAATGTATATAGAAATAGTACCACTAAAAAAAATATTTATTAGATTGGGATTCAAATTAGCTTTCAGTTGAGCTGTTCTGTTGTTTTTTTAACTCGTAAATCTTATTAAAAGCCAGAAAATTCAAATTGCTGATTCAATATAGCTGTGGTGTCTGTCTCAGCAGAAGCAATATTCAGTCTAAGGATGCTTTTTTGAGTTGTCACCCACTCTTTCCACCCCCTCATGTGATACATCTGCCATAGAAATAGCAAAAAAGGAACAAAGCTTGCATTTGAAAAACAGCAGGAATAGAGACTCATTTGTTGTTGCACAGAGATTTATGTCAAGCAAACAAAAAGGATGCTAACCTCCTCTGGTGGACAGTAACGCCTCCGTCTAAATGCTACTATGCCTGGTCTCATGCATTGAAAACTCTCACAGTCAGAATATTCACCATAGAAGGCGTCTGACATAGGGTGTACTTAATGCTATTTCTGTTAGAAAAAGCTAGTAAAGGAAAGGGAAGAAAATGTCCAAAACAACCTCTGAAAATAGTATCTATTTCTACTAATATTTTTTTTTGGTTTGGTCTATTGTTCATTGACAGTAGTATTTTTCTCCAAGAAAGGGAAGCTATTTGTACTTTAAAAATCTATAACCTACTATTGAAATAATGACTAAATAATTCTATAGAGTATAGCCCATATAGCCAATAAATCAATTACCTGAACTTAAACACAGTAGCAATTATATTCTCTTAACTATAAATAGATTATTAGTAATGGAACAGTGAATAATAGTGTGCAGTAAATTTATGAAAAGGAAGGTTTTGCCAACTCAGTCCCAGAATTGAATCTGATTTACTTCTATCAATGTGTGATGAACACTCATTTCAATATGTTTAAGATAGTTTGTACTTGGGGCACAGAAGACAGGCTTAAACTCAAGCATTGCAAATGTGAGACCTCGGTTTGATCCCATGAACCTATGGCTCCCAGAGCATTGATGGGTGTAGCCTAGACTACCTGACTTCAGAACATCGTTGTAGTATCCTTGAGGCTTCCTGGAAATGCAGGTCCTGAACAACACAGCGTCTTAAGACTCAACTCATTGACAGTATCACCCAAATAGACCTCTGGGCTCCAAAACACAGATTAGGAAGCTCTGGAAAAAGGGGGAATAGTTTATACTAAAAAGTTTGCCCTAAAGTTCCACATTTTATATAATAGATTCTCAACAAACAGCAATGTGATCTCAGGTGAATAGCTTTTTTTTGCTCTCATGATATATTACCTTATTCATTTTAAATCTATGAATTACTTCTCAGATGATGGTGATGGAATTACTGAAGATAGAATTAAAGCAATCAGCAAAGTATTTGGCATCTAGTTAGTGCCAGGCAAATGCTGGGTGCTATCATTTTAAATATTGCAATAGTATTCTTATGTTCAACAAACAGGTTGAACAAACAATTTAGATCAACTACCAATGCAATTTTGCAAATTCTTTTCTTCCCACATTTAAGTATTGAACTAACACTTCACAGCAGTTAATAACTTTGTGATAAATTTTACAGTTCCTTGAATTACTATCATAACTGTAGCTTCTAATTGGCAGCCGGAGGCTACGCCAACCCTCCATGTGTCTGGCCTTTTTAAAAAATTGAGAACACCATGACTATCAACCTTAGGGTCAAGACGAAAGTTTGGGGATATATTGACATTCACTCATTTCTTTGCACACATCAATGAGGTCAAAATGAGCTTGAAAATATTTTAAATTTAGTTGACATTTAAAAAAACCAGTGGCTATTAGCACTGATGACAAGAAAAACATCCCTGTATAGCTCTTGATTCCCCAAATCTTAATAACTAATGAATGTAAATCAGAAAACCAACTTATAATATGAATTAGTTATAAGTAACATTAAAGTCACATATATAGTCACAAATGTGCATGCTATATGTTTGCGTATATATACTGCATATTTAACATAAAATAAGCAAGAGAAGATTTTAACAAGAAAAGCCATATAGGAAACTAATTCCCAGTATCATACTATGGTTGTCCGTCTATAAGATAAATCCCCATTTAAGTGGACCTACATAGCACTAGCCTCCTTTTTTTTCAAAGATCAAGGTTTCATGCGAGATAAAATTTGATTCAGGAAATTTATAGAACTAAAGTGGATAGTCTATCTGTAACAGTGAATGCAGGAGAAATGGCGTTGCAAAATGGATGCTATGGGGAGCTTAAAGGCTTATGCTTTAAAGGTTTTTGTTACTTAGAGAACTACTATCCCGCGACAAACACAAGGGTGACGATATGCCTTAGTGATTGTCCCAAAGCAGTCCCGCTAACATAAGCCAGGTTGCAGTTTATTGATCATACTAACACTGCTGTGAATTATAACGGTTCAATAATAACCACTTAGGTGGAATAAATGAAGAGAAACAAAACAGGAAATGGACAGTGCAGAATGAAAACAGCCTGCTTGACTCTGACAAAAAAAAGGGAAGTGACCAAGCAGGGTGTGGTGGGATGGGTGAATGGGGTTGACTAACAGGAAAGAGGTTAGGGTGGGAAGATTGTCACCATTTTCACTGTAGTCATGCAGTGACATTGTAAGCCAAATAAATAAACATTGACATTATTTTCATTCAAGTAGCCTCAACAATCATTATATTAAATTTAATATATTTTTGTCCTGCTTTTTGCATCATATCCTAAATGCACAGGTGTTACTCTTGGCTCTGAGTACAGGAATTACTCCTGCTGTTTCTGGGGACTACATGGGATACAGGGATAGAACCGGGTCTGCGAACGGAAGGCAAAAGCCATGCCCTACCCGCTGTACTATCGCATGGACCCAAATTCCAAACATGAACTTTTTTTAATTGTATATCTTTTTATTTGTATATCTCACGGTGGTATAATAAAATACTTTAAAAATTATAAAATAAAACTAATGCCCTGCCATAGAGGCAGACTAAGGGAGGGGAGAATTGGAGAATCAGCGGACATTGGTGGTGGGAAATGGACACTGGTGGGGGATGGGTGCTTGAACACTGTATGACTGAAACCCAAACACGAACATCTTTGTAAATGTATATCTCATGGTGGTATAATAAAATATATTTTTTTTAAAAAAAAAAAACTAATGCCATTGTGAAATAGCAGCAGAGGCCACTCCCCTCAGAATACAGTACAGCTCACTATGGACTTCCCAGTACAAACTAAAGCAAGATAATATGGACCAGCGGGTGACCTAGACTCTTACCCTTAGCCATACTGCAACAAAGTAATAAATCACTGTTTCTCACTAGGCTGATATACTTGAATAACAGATTTAATTCCATGGATATACTTTAAGTTTAATATGATTCACAAGATGCACTATTTAAAACTATGTACTATTTGATTCATGGGGCTCATGGTGGCCTCTTCCTGGGAATGACAGGAGCAAAGAAAATAAACAAACATTGCAAATGTTTTGTGCAAGAAGTGTTGAAAATCAAGGAAAACATTGCAGTCACTGCCTAGAATATCATCATCCACACTAGGATATGAAAGGTTATAGGGCACTTGAAAAGAGTTTAGCTTGCATCTATCTCAATTTAAAAGAAAACGTGCTGGGCCTGAACAACAGTCCAGTGGGTAGGGTATGTAACTTGGATGCGTTAACCTATTTGATAATAGGCATCCCAATGGTTCCCCAAGCTCCACCAGGAAGAACTCCTGAGCCCAGAGCTAAAAATGAACACTTAACCTCTGGGAATAGCTCCCACAAACAGAAAAATAAACAAATAAAGAAAGAAAAGTATAGTGATATTGACACTTAAGCTAAATAAGGGATTATATAACAAAAATTACATTTAGAATAATAAAGGAGAACTAGATACTAATAAGATAAAAACTATATACAGTACTTAACATATTTTTTGCTTCCCCTATTTATTCATATCTTTTGTGAAGCTATTACAAACCAACATGATAAAAACTCAATGATGTGTTTTGACGCTGCAGTAATGCACAGGGAGAAATGTTTATGTCCCAAATCCTCTGAAATATTCAAGCTTTAGCCTAGCACTTGACACGGATTGTGATTAGTTCTCTTTGTTGCAAAAACTAAAAATCAAAACTGCAAGATTAACAAAAATGTGCTGAGTGTAAATAATACTATCATATATTATCTGCTAAAGAAAAGCTCTTTAAAAAGTCAAGACTATTTTGTGGTGCCTGGGATCCAAGTCAGGGCTTCACACAGGTAAAGCACGTGTTTTTCCACTAAGCTTCATTGCAGCCACTTACACCAATTCTTTAGAGAAAATTTCATAAACAAAAATTAATAAACTTTTTGTTATATGTATAGCACATACTTATATGCAGTATAGCCATGCTGCTAATTATGTGCAGAATAATTCTGTTTTTATACCAGCACAACAATTCAGGGAAAACAGCATCTTGGTTTAAGTAAGTATTTTCTTTTTTTCCCTTTTATGATTTTAAAGGAACACGATTGTTTCCTTTTGATAACATTATTGCTTTTGTCATTCATGATTCAGGATATACCTCAGAAAAGACCTTAGGAAATCTCGTGAACTGTTAATCTGGAATGTGGAACACCACTCACCATAGCAAGTAAGAGACATTCTTTTTAATTTACTGAAAATAATGGATTAAAGTGCATTTTTGCCATGCCTCAAATCAAAAAAGGGAATAATTTTAAAAAGTGTAACTAATCTTCTAGTTGTCATCTTTTATACATTCTTAGTTGAAAACATATATTCCTTTCAAAAAGGGTCCATAATTTTCCCCCAAATGTGTTTATTCGCCCTGCTGATATTTATTGCCCAATACCCTCTTTCCTTCCTTCCTCTGTGAAAACTTTTTTTCATTTCCTCTACTCTGTGTTACCCCACAAAATGCTGATTAAGCTCTTCTTCAGTGTAATGTCATAGATGTCCCTTCATTACTGTCATATTTGTTCAGTATATTAATGTACAAAGACAGTCATCGACACATATTAGTGCATAAGAAGACAGAGTTACCCTTCAGCTAATGTGTGAAGCTAACAGGATATTCTCATGCTTTGATCCTATTGCACATTTCCCCATGGTAAGTCTTAGGCCTGAGAAAGGGTTAGTTTAACCCAAAGGAGCATGGGTGAGTTGACAGTTAGGCGCTGCAGCTAACCAGTGAGTAAGATACCTTCGGGCAAAGGGTCTTTCCACAGCCATCAAACAAATGCTCCAATCAGCTCTTTAGCTCTCAAGCTAAATGGCAGTTTACTCCCTCATTAGAGAAAAATTAATTAAGAAGAGAGAGGATTTATCTTTGTCATGACCATTAAAATGTGATTACTTATACATAGAGGAGAGTTGTTTAAAATTAATTGGAGATAGACAAAAGCCATGTTTTTGTTAATATGGGGTAGATTTTAATTAGTGGAATAATCTGCCATTTAGGAAGGAACTAGAGCAGGTAAAGGTGTCAAAGGGGATTGATTATTAGTTGGTAGAAACTATGCTGGTGGAGCTCACAGTGGAGCTTTGTGCAAATATCACACTTGGATATGGTGCACGAAAAACATATCTGTAAGTCAATTGTATTTTGGTTGCTTCTTTTAAAATTAATGTTAGAAAACCAACATACAATGCAACAAAACTTGTTACTATGTGCATGTATCTCAAGAGTAACATGTTTTATTATCCCACTTTGCTAACAGCAGTTGTGGAAGCCGTAGATATGGCGGAGTTAATATAGATTTCTCTAAAATTATTTCTTACAATCAGATTTTTTATCTACCTCTACACAACCTATGTGATAGAATTATAATTCTTGACTTAATTGCTGCACCTTGCTGTTTTGAACGCTTATGATAAACAAGGGAGTTTAAATGAAAAGGATTACTTTATTCTCTCTCCCCTCTCTCTCCCACTCTTTCTTTCTCTCTCTCTGCTCTTTTAGTGGCATAACCCAAATTTATTACTGGCTCCAGTAGTCTAGGGGGCTTAACTTTTATTTAATCACATTTCAAACCTCTTGGTAATAGGCAGGTTTTCTGTTGTTGATTTTGAATATCAAAAAATCTTATAAAGCACATAAAATAAAATTTTATATGCCAGAATTAATATCAATGAAATAGCGGTACTGTATGCATAAAAATCTATAGTTATGAATGGTTTAGAAAGAGTATATATTTAAGCCAGTGACTAGTGTTTTCAAAGCAATGGTAAGGCTTTGAAATTATCGTGTTTATATTTACCTGGAAGCAGACAAACCATGATTACCAAGGCAGTTTTCCCAGGGTGAAGCTGACTCACTCAACTTTGAATGTGCTGACCCTGGAGATGTCTCCAATTGTGAGGAACTTGACTGCAGAATTTGTGATAGTGGAACACTGTGTCCACACTCACCTCTGCAGAAAAAAGTAAAAAAAATTAAAAGAAAAGAAACATTTCTGTGTTAGTCTATTTGGAATCATCTGTTGGTTCACAGGGGTCTAATGGTCATCTTTGGGCCTCAGCAGCTGTCTGACTAATGTTAACACAAATCCAAGATTTGCTTAGATATTTATAGAGGTTAAAAAATCAAAAGATATTTATAGAGGTCAAAAATCAACATTTATATTAACTTAGAAATACAAATTCCTGTAAAAGAGAAAGAAAACTCTTTAAAAAGAAAAAAAATCCTAAAGGAATATGCAAGGTTAAATGTGAGAAATGATAGTCTTCAGAAGAGAAAGATTATTTTTTTTTGCATTAAGTGGTTGTAGCCGGAGGTGGTGAAGTAATCAGAAGAGCATACCCTGAAAATACAGCTCAATATTTAATGTAGTAAAAATTTACAGAAGGCAATTTGAAAACATTTCTCTATAGTTTAATTTATTTAGCTTTGGATGTATGCCAATACAAGATACATTTTAGACTGTGCTTTGAAAATGAGCAACACGTCATGCTGATTTAAAAAGAAAACAGTGACTGCTCATAAGATACCACAGAGAACTGGAGTTCATGCTTGGCAAATGGAGTCTCACAATAACCAGTATCAAGAACCAAGAAGTGTAAGGGGATAGGACTACCAGAAAAAGACAAAAACAAAATTTTAAAAAATGCAAAAGATTTAAAAGACTGAAAAAGTGATATTTCTAAATAATTTAGACACATTTATTCTGCCTGTCCTATGTAAGAGACATATGATCTAGAAATTATTCAGAATGCCCTACAATAGGTAGCAACAAAGTTTTGTTAAAGTAAAAACTCCATAATGGATTTTCTGTATTAAAAGACTATTTTTGTAACACTCAGATTACTAAAAGAAACATTTATACAGGAAAATGCATGGGAAAGTTTCAAAAAAGGAATTTGTGCAACATATAATGTTATACTTCAAAATCAGATTGCTAATTATAAGATGTAACCATAAGCAAAGTTACTTTTCTGTTGCCAATGTTAAAAGTGTGACTTTTTCTGGGATAAGTAGTGGGTAGGAAACTACCTTTGCACACAGCTGACCCAGGTACAAACCCCAAAGCCCAAATCGCTATAAGCGACCCACCAAGAGTGATTTTCTAAGGGCAGAGCTGGGAGTAACCCCTAAGCACTGCTGGGAGTGGCTCAGAAGTCAATAATAAAAAATAAATTAAAACATAACCTTTTCAGCAAAAAAAAAAAAACTTCAAAGAAAACACAGATATTTTATATTACTCATGGGTAGCATCCTCCTCTTTTATTTCTTTCTAATCTTCCTCCTCAAATATAAAAATTTAAAAAATTCACTTTTAACTTGAAAGAAAATATGAGTTCAGTGAAAATTTGGAATCATTGTCACTAGGCTATATTGTTTCTTGTTCTGCAAATTTTCCATTTCATTTAATATTTCAATTATCTCCCTTATTGGTGATAGGAGAATGAAAATCAACAGACTCTAAGCAAATGGTGTAATATGTCTACTTTAAGTATTGCTGTTCATATCATGGTCTAGATTTAAATAAAAAATTCTATATAAGACATGATGGAAAGAAGTGGAAATAGGATAATTCTGTGATTGTGATGCTATAATTTTACCATAAATTCATTCTTTATAGTAAAATTTTAAATCAAATTATCTAGAGATGACGGCTCCGAACTGTTAATATCTGGCAGTATCTCAAGAGTAAGATCTAGAAAAAAAACTCATTTATCTGAGTATTCTGGCTTTTTGCCTTTATTGAATAAAACATTTAAGTACTATGCTTGTAACTAATAGCAAGTGTTGGCAAGTGTCCAAATATTAATTATAATCAATAAAGTACTTTTTAAGGCTGTAACCATTTATATTTACTGGAGTACACTGTATTCTTCAGCTCATATATATAACCTTCAAAAATGATGTAGAGATTATCACTTTCTTAAAAACTAATTCACTTGTATCACTTGTGTCACTTGTCTTCTCATTGTTCATTGATTTACTCAAGTGGGCACCAGTAACATCTCCATATGTCCTGTCACATGAGTGTAGAGCAAGGGTACCTGCTCGGCACCAGGAGCATGAAATGAAGAGCCTCAAACCATTCCTTCAGGTCTTGGGAATGAGGTCTATAATTGTTAATGATTTTTGGCATATCAAATATGACACAGGTAGCTTGCCAGGCTCTGCCATGTGTGTGGGATGCTCTCAGTAAGGCTCTCACTTCATGCATTGACTGATGAACTGAGCTTCCTGAAAACGGGGAGAGACCAGCTTATCTTTTTGGGTGGAGCTCTGATGAGCTGTGGAGCCCAGATGTTGAAAATGGTGGCCCTCGTGGTGTGGGGGTTCCTCTGGCTTCTTGTGAGGCCCTATTGGGATGGCAGGCCAAGGCTAGAACTCACCTTCCCTCCCGGAGGCCTCATAGTTAACTGAGCACAGGGAGAGCCAGTAGCAGCTCTGCCCCGCTTGTCTGTGTTAAAAACTAGTTACATGTTTTATTAATTTATTGAGTATAAAAGGTACCATTCCACTTCAGACCCACAGCTGCATTGCTCGGCTGGCCCCATGTGGAAGCAACCCATGGAGCTGACCTCCCAGTAAGGGGCTCAGCCATGCCCTGGCCGAGTCCAACATTGCTCCAAGGGTTTGCTCTCATGAGCGGGGCAGAGACCATGCTGGCCGGACTCGAGTGGAGTTTTGGGCCCTGCCCTTTCCTCCGCCTCCATGCCAGTTGCCCCCGAAGAGAGAGACCCACCCACGCCAGATCCACAGGTTCCTTGGTGCGCAGCTGCTTTGAGGCCTCGCGATATTTTTATAGGATACTGAATTTTGCATAAGGTTATTCCCAATTTCTTTCACATTTATACATAGTAAACAGATATAGACATGTTTTAACTGATACCAGTAAGTCTGGCAAGAAGCCAGAGCAAACCACACAACATGTAGTTAGTCATTCTCAACATCCAGACTCCATAGTTCCTCAGAGCTCCATCCAAGAGGAAACCTGATCTTCCCCATTTAAGTTTCATCAGCAAATGCTCGGGTTGAGAGCCTTCTACTGAGACTATACCACCTACACGGTAACGCCTGGCAAGCTACCGTGTTTTATTTACTTTTTATGCCAAAGACTAGTCACTATTATGGACCTCAGTTCCATAACCTGAAGAATGGTTTGGGGCTCCTCCTGTCCCTGTAGCAAGTAGATGCACTTGGGTTTGCTTGTGACAGGACTAATGGAGATGTAACTAGTGCCCACTCGAGCAAATCCATGAACAATGGGAAGACAGTGATACAGTGAAAAGGTACCATGATTTAGATAGACACTCATAGTTAAGTTTCAGGCACACAGTGGTCCAACACCAGTTCCACCACCAATGTTGTCTTTCCTCCAATTTCCCCAGTTTTCCTACCATCTCCTGACAAGCATAGTTTTTTTTCTTTGGGAGCTATAAATGATAGTACATCGAGTAGAACATTTGCCTTGCATGTGGTCTACCCATGTAAGATCCCCAGTGTTCCATATGGTTCCTGAGCACTACCAGGTCTAATTCCCAAGTGTAGAGGCAGGAGTAAGCTTTTGAGCATTGCTGGGTGTGACCCAAAAAGCAAACAGTAAATTAATAAATACATTTGATTGTTGTAATTTGCATTTTATGTTTCCAGTATTGATTAATTAATTACCAACAAAGGTAACTAGTGCCAAGAGGAATAAAACACTTTTACCTTGTAGTAGCATTTTATGTTCATTGGTTTAAACAATATGTTTGTCATTTATTTACACTGAATTCATTGAATAATTTTAATTGAAGACTAAATTTTAAATTAAAATTTAATAAAATCAAAACCCACTTTTTATGTATTTTAAAGCCTGTCATGAGTTCCTTCTGTTATGATGCATTGCATTTCTTTTCAATTACATGGACATGTACTGTCTGACCTAAAAGTAAAAAAAAAATCCAAACATGGACATCATTGTACATTTATTATTTCTGCAGAAAAATAAGACTTGAGTCACCTTGGTTGAAGAAGATGTACAAGTCAAATTTCTGGTAGAAATACTGGTAGACAAATATTTGAATCATTCAAGAATATCCATCACTTTTTTCTTTTTAGATCTCAATGCACACATAAATAAGATTCAGATGAAAAGCTGTTTTAATTCTTGCTTATGTTATAGAAATACTTATAATTCTGAAACCCATGTTAAGATTTGATTTTATTATACTACCTGATAATGCTGATATTTCCAGAACATTAATTTCAATAAATTAAAATAATGCTACACTATTAAACTTTAACGTGATGCATCAAATGATAGATAGGATAAATATTGACTTTCAGTGGGGATGGGGTCATACCCACTGTGCTCTTGGTGTACTTCTGCTGTTAAATTCTGTATGCCCATAAATGTATGGCAATCTTTAAACTCTAGGTTTTTATCATTCTTCTTTTAAGGTCATTCTTTATTAAAGGAAAATTACTAGAATGGGAGTAAGAATGTTTTCCATTTTTCCTGTAGAAATGTAACATAAATATTTATTTGTATTGAATAGTGCCTTTTTAAGACTCTTAAATCTACATTTTTTTATTCATACAATCATGAGTAAATTTTTCATTTCACAACTTTTCCTAGTGATACATCTGGATTTGGGGGATATATTGAAACGCTTATCTATATTTTATAATTTCAAAACTCTTCATAATTATGGTGGAGTTTTTTGGTAACTTTCAGGCAACTTTTCCACTAAGAGGTAGATTTAGTTTGCTTAAATCAATAAAACCAGTTATTTAAATAGAAGTTGCTTTCTAATAATGCACATTTATGTGGCTATTTTCCAGTTTCCTGAAATGCAGCAATAATACTGGACTGAAAGATGCAAAACTAAATGAAACTAAAAATAATGACAACAATAACTCTGATATTTATCCTCTAGTTTTAAAGAATCTTCATGAGAGTTGACACAGCATGATGTTGTATCTAAACCAGCATATTTTTAAGTTAAGTTGAAGGTTTAGTTTTTATATTTTTAAAAACGTTTTATGTTGCTTTTTGCACTTTTATTATTTGAATGGATTTGTTTTGTTCTTTTTTATAAATTAGACCATATTGAATAAAAGTGGTTTATCTGTGAAAGAATATTTGGATTTTTTAATCTATGTTAATTGTAATACAGAACCCTTGAACAATAATAATTTCTGAAGCTTTGTTGTGCTCATAAACAAATTCTGGAATAATCATTATTATGTATTTATTTATATTTCCCTTTGAATAGAGGCATTCACCCACAAGATCAGAGCCTCAGGTCTAGAAGCAACCAAAATTTTAGTTCACACACCCTCAACTATTACAAGAATTGAAGCTCAGCTCTCTTGCTGGAAATTCAATCAAATTCTGCTGCATGGTTTACAAAATCTCTGCCTACAAGAGAGCTGAAGGTGGAACATTGCCAAAATTCAATCACTCCTCTCCACCTGCTTCTCCTAGTCTCCTTCATATTTGTTCTAGAAGCCGGTCTTTGATACAGCATCTGATAGATGAAGAAATCATAAAAAGCTTCATCTAAATCTCCAGATCTTTGACTCTGTGGAATTGGACCTAAAACAATGATGCTTCAAGTTTATCTCTTCAAAAGTCAGGGATGATTAGCCGGCAGTGCACAGGTGGGCACACATCTGTTCTGTTTGCTGGTAGGGGAAGCATATTCCTGAGAAGAGGGTGGAGCTCCATAAACCAGTGGGTGTCAAGTCCGATTCTTTGGACCCTGGATGCCCAGGAAGAGCAGCAGCGGATGTGAAAAAGACGAGAAGTTTTGGATTGAAGAGAATACCCGGCGGGCAGAGCACAGGGCTTACCACCAGCACCATTTGTCTGGGTGAGAACTGACAGTTGTAGCTTTGCTTGGAACAGCCAGATCTTAGCCACAAACTGGGCCCCAGCCCTGAGGCGCTCGGCCTTGTTGTGATTCCTGGACATTGTCCTTGGGGTCCCTGAAGGCTGATTCGGAGCCCTCCTGTTATTTTGGGGGTGGGGAGAGATTGGTCAAACCCAGCGTTGCTCATGGGTTACTTCTGGTACTGCACTCAGGAATCACTACTGTCCCGCTTGGGGAAGATATGGAAAACCAGGAATGGAACCTGGGTTGACCCGTGCAAGACAAGCGCCCCACGCACTATAGTGTTACTATAATTCCATCCCCATCCCAACAATTTTATTTTACAATATTTTATTTTATAGCTATTCATTTTAATTTACTATTACTTTTTTAGTAAAGGTTTGCATCTTTTTTGGGAGGGAGGCATTTGACTGCATATTCAGGAGTTTTTTTGGGGGTACCTCTTGCTCTGTGCTCTCGAATTCCTAGGGTAATGTTTAAAGAGACACCAGCTCCGTTTCAGGAATCTAGGCATGGCATGCATTCAGCTCTTTGAGCTATCTCTACTGCCCCTTTTTCATATTTTTATGAGCAATCCATAGTTAGCATGGATTGTTTATCTCATGCATCAATAAAAAGATTCTTTTTTTCTTGTTCAGTTAGAAACTTTATACATTCTAGTAAATACCGTTTGATCTTTACTAAACAATGCAAGGGAAGAGACCTACTTCGCTGTATACCCTTCCCTAGAATTTAAAAGATCACTTTATCATGACATTATCACCAAGAGCTCCTTTGCTGCAAAGATGAAAAATTGTCTTTCCTTTCAGATGACTGTGTGGCTAGTTAATATTGACAAGGTATTTCAATATAGAAAACAGAGAGAATGAATATTGGGGATGGAAAAGCGTTCAGCACAGCAAGGAAAAATGGACTTTTGCCTTTTTATTTAGCATCGAATTTAGCAATATAGCTACATTTTAGGTATTCCAAAAATGCCAATTAAAAATATGTCAAAGTCTTTTTTATAACCAGTTAACTGCATTTTTTGTGGTTGTTTCCATTGAAGCAATAAGTTTGAAAAAATAAAATAAATAAATTTAAGGCAAATTTAAAAGGCATAAAAATCTGCTAAATGCTCACAGATGAGTTTTAAAGCTACTCAGTGTATTGTAACATCCAAATTATTATCCCAAAAGTCTGTTTGAATGCAAGACTTCTTCCTCTCCAGCAAAAATTCATTCATGTTATATGACTCTAAAGGACCATTTCAGCTATTTAAATTGTCAGAATTGTTGGTCTCCTTTGTGTTGTGATTCTTACAGAAAAACTCCCATGAATAAATATTTTCCAGCCATCAACTCAGGTATTCACCAAGTCTTTTTAGAAATATGTTTACTGAGAAAATTACTATTTTACATTGAAAAAGAATCTGTACATAGAAAAATGTTTCTTGGAGGATGACAAATGTTCGTTTCAATCTAATTTCAGAGAGACTCACAGGTCTTAACTAATTTCCGCACTCCTATTTGCACATAAATGTGTCTAATAATATAGTCAATAAGCTAAAAATGACCATTTTTATTCCATATTTTTATTTTAAAAGGTTTCCTTTAAGACCAGGATTGTACATGTTTCTGTCTGCTGTAATACACTCTTTATGAACATACAACAGTTCTTTGCCTAAAACAGAAAGGTGGTTACTATTTAGTGAATTAAATATTTATCCTTAAAAGGGTTACTGGGCTACAGTATTTTTATTTAATTAGTTAGGGGTTTTTTTTGCCATACCCAGCAGTGCTCAAGATTCCTCTTAGCTCTGCTCTCAGAGATCACTTCTGGCAAGGCTCAGGGAACCATAGTTGATGCCAGGGATTGAACCCAGATTGACCTAACACAGTACTATCACTATCACTTCTTAATCACTTAATCACTTGACATCCCATTATTCATCAATTTGCTCGAGCGGGCACCAGTAATGTTGCCATTTGACCCTATCATGTGCCAGTGTAGTCCAATGGCTTCTGCTTGACTATCACTGTGACCCTGGATGATAAATACTTTAATGAAGACTCTCATTTTTCTATCTAATGGATAATAGTAATTTGCCATATTCAGTAATCAGAAATAAATTCTAAATGACAGAAAGTAATCAATTTCCCCAGCTACAAATTTCTCTTTTCATAAATCCCAATTGTATGTTAGGTTTACTTCCCATTACAGTATTAAAATTATTTTCTTTAAAACTCAAATAAACTTGAAAAATGGAAGTGTATATTTTCAAAAGACTTTCATATTCTGTTATCCTCATGCAATTTTAAATGATAGAAATACATGAAGTAATATACTGAAGTATATTAGAGTTAGTTGAGTCAGTATATTACTTCATGTAATATACTGACTTAACAATATTGCTCATTAATGTACACATATAACTACAGACATTTTTCTACGAAATAAGGGAATATGTAATAACTTTTTAGATAAGTAAATGTACAGTTTTTAAAATGAAGAATGAATGAAATGTGTAAGAAAAATTAAATTGATGGCTTTTTACAGATATTTTGTAGAAATATGTATCTGGACATCAGGGAATGTAGTCTAGGAATTAATATACAGTGTAGGACTTTGACATATTGGAAGGCATTCCCTCTTTCTGGGGAAAGACTGGAGTGTTTTAGGCATAGCTACATGTAGCCACATGTGGTCAGGCATAGGCGGAGAATGGAAGCACCATCGAACTTCCTATAAATTATCACCAAAATTAGATCTTTTTTAGGATCAAGGCTGAACACCTAACATCCAAATGATCTGTGACCAGTAATCTCAAAGATCTGAAATTGTGGGGAGAGAGTAATATAATGGCAAGTGAAGCTTTGCCTTAACTACTGACAATTTTGGTTCTATCCCCAGCACCATATGGTTCCAGAAAGACAACTTGAATAGAGATGACACAAAGAAAATTACTGGGAGTAAGGATATAAGAAGAGAGGAGGATCATTATAATATATAGAGTAAAAGATAATCATCCCCACTTGCTAAACTTTGGTATTTATTTCCTAAGTTACATATTATATAATATATATAATCTATGTATATATATGGGTGTATGCATACACACAACATATATATTTATAGCTACATAGCCAAGTTATACATATAATTATTGAGTTTAAATGAATTTTTTCATTTCTGTGTATAAACATCAACATGGTCTTGCACCTGCCCCTTGAGGTGTTGCAGGTGTGGCTGGGGTCCCTGACTGTTTCAGCAGGTGGCAGACAGGAACAGGCTTGTCTACACCGGGGCTCTGCCCCTGCACCCTGGATTGTTGATAGTCTGACATTGAAAAAGACTGGGCCCCCTGGGATGAACCCAGAGCCACAGCAGAGCCTGGAAAGCTACCCATGGTGTATTTTATATGCCAAAAAGCAGTAACAATAGTGGACCACATTTCCAATGAATGGAGATGTTACTGGTGCCTGCTCGAGCAAATCAATGAACCATGGGAACATAAGTGACATAATTGACATGGTTTTGCAATAAAGCTATAAAGAAAATGACTAGTTGTGTGTAGAATAGTATGCCATAATTTATGTTATACAAATGATTACATTTATGGATAGGTTCTACATTGTGACTAGAGCACTTCCTTATTAATGGGCTATCTATCCCTTGTGCTACAGGCATCATTTCAAATAGCTAGTGAAAATTCATTAATATAATTAGTCTTCATATGCTTATTTAACTTGTTGTTTTGTTTACCTAATAGATAAATAATATATTTACAGAATGAATACACATTTTAAATCATAGATAATGAATTTAATATTTTACTTTGTAAATACTAAGGAATTATGAAATATTCATGCTTAATCAGTTTTAGAGCAATTTTAAATTTTTAGTTGAGCAGATCATGAATTAAATTCTTTAAAAACAATTGGATTGATTGTGATTAGAGGAAAAAAATATTACCCAAATCAGTATTCTTATCATTGTTTTTAATTTTAAAGGGGTATTTGTGCTTTTATGTCACATAAGTATATTCTGTAATAGGGAATGGAGAGATAGTACAGCAGACACATGTTTGTGTTTTTGTGTGAACCCAGGTTCAGGTTGCCCAAGCTCTCCAGGAGTGATTCCTGAGTGCAGAGCCATGAGGAAGCCATGAGTACCACGGGAGGCGCCCAACCCCCCCAAATAAATAAATAATCAAGCATGTTTTATTACAGCTAAGTTATAATTAGAAGCATACAATATATGCATATTATTAAATTGTATATTGTTGACACTGGTTGAATTTTTAATTGAAATTTTACTACTATTACAATCACATGATAGATTTTCAAATTATATCCACAATTATTTTATATTTAGCAAATTTTTGAACGTTGAAAGTAGCATTCTTAATTGCTATATATATTGCATTTTATTTCCAAAATGATACTGCTCTTTAATGGACATCACTCAAATTAATTTTTAGTACGGGCTTTAAAGAAAAAAGTGACTTGAGTTATTTCTTAATAGAAACAAAAACAACATGAAATGAATACAGATGTGATCAGAGATGCGTAATGGCAGTTCAATCATAATCGCCTATGGTGAGAAGATATTTCATGGAGTGAGAATTTAAAGGCATTGTTTGTCTTCCTCTTAAAATGAAAATCGACTAGCTGAAACTAGAACGGGTTTCTCAGTCATGCCATAATTCACTGAATAATCACTATGCTTCGATGGCAAAAAAATTAAGTCAGATGAGGGATTGGAAGGGGACTCTGTGGGAAGTGACTGTACTTTCTCAGAGCTGATGAACTTTGGGACAGTGGTAAGTTGAGGAAAAAATGGAAATCAGGCATCCGACTGAATCTGTAGCAAGCATTCACACTGATAATATAATAGATTTTGATGCCTGCCTACAGAGATGAATGACTCAAGAAAAAGAGAGACATTTTTCAGACTTTCTGGATTCTCATGAGTACTGCTTGAAAGCTGGTAAAATGATTCCAGAATGCCATTACTTCTGAAATGTATCTAATTGAATAAATGACAGTGGGTTATGGCTTCTGCTGATGGAAAGGTAGTTACTGTTATGCTGTATTTTTGTTTAAGGAAACTTTGTAATGCTCAGTGAATTCTGTTACTGGTGAAAGGCTGCTATAATAATGCTTTTATCCTTATTCCTGTGGCTATGCATTGTCACTAGAAGTATTATATCCAGAATCTCTAATAGTACATTATCAGTAAAAAGAAACAAAAATCTATAGACTAAAACCTATCATAACATAAGAAAAAAGAAATATAACTTGTGTAACCTCAAATGCATGCAATTATTCTTCCTAAAACATATTTAATTCTAATAATAACTTTTAATTTAATTCTAATAATAATAATAATTCTAATAGTAATAACTTTTCTAATCACAGTTTAGAACATGAACACCTTTCTATGCATTTCATTATTTACTTTGTTAAAATCTTCTGGTGAGTTAGAACTCTGATGCGTTCTATTATTTTAAATATTTAAAGCAATTCTTTGTAGCCTTTTCTCAATGCTAATATTTCAAATATTTAATCAGATCATGTGATGGGAGAAAAGAGATATTTTCTATGACAAGCAGAGGAAATTCTCTAGATTTTTAAGTTATACGCTTTTGAATTCTATGTTGTTTTTATTTACCAGTAGCTTTTATACATTTTGTACTTAATACTCTTTAACTGTAAGGAAATAAGGAATGTGGCTGAATTTCCGATATTGTTTTAATTTGAAATGTGATTTGTTTTCTAATTCTCAATGTTATCATTATGAAATGTATTATTTTTAGTACTTGAACTATTTAGTACTGGAATTTTAGTATGTATTATTGCAAATTATTTTATTTCAAAATTAAGTAAAAATTTTGAGATGTTTGGAGCTTATAAAAACAGAAAAAAATCTATGGAACTCAATATATTGATGCATACTGTTATCTGTTAAACAGAAGGTTTTTTTTCTGTTATTTACTTACATATATGTTTGGAATTGTTTTATAGAGTGCATGGTTTGTAGGTCTAAGAACCACTACACATGTAAGGGGAGTAACAAAGTGCCAAATATCAAAATGTATGACTTCTATCAGATTGACATTGGATTAAATGGACATAACACAGATATAACTTAATTTTGAAAGATTTTAACTGGTTAATTATTTCAATAGGTTTAAAGTTTCAGTCCCTGAGAGAATTGCACCAGGAAATGGACTTCTTTCTCACTTTCTCAAGTGAACGTTTAGAAAGTGCTTGGTTGTTTCCCCTTGCAAATACCTGGTGAAAAGGGTAAACATAGCCTGATAATTCTTATAAGCCTGGAGGAGTTAGGAGTATATCACCACCCCTGATTAAGGGAAGCTATGATTCTCATCATTACAACCGATAACACCCAATTCTTAAAATTAGGAATGATTTCTATGTTAGTAGTTATAAGAAATTTGGAAGAAAAAGAGACTTGAAAAATACTCTATTTGGGAAAATTTTATTATTTTACTCTATGTAACACAATGCATACAAAATATGTTCCACATATGTACAAGGAAGACTAATATATGTTAACTATATGCAATGCTATTCTTCTAACAATATCATAAATAGCAAATTGAAGGCGAATTTGATATGTATTTTCTGATATGGCACTGTAATTAGCACAACAAAAAGTTGTGAATAGTTCTTAAATGAAATTAAAAAGTTAGTCAACCACCATACTCTTATAATATTTTCTATAGAAAATAAGTAAAAGTAATAGCAGAGATTATTTACTTTTCATTGTACTTTTATAGTTGAAAGGCTAGTAAATACTCTTTACATTTATTTATATATTGATATGGGTATAATTAATGAAAATAAAATTTATAATTGCTGTAGGAAACTAATCATAATTTTTTACTTTTCCATAAACAAAATAAATTTTTAATAATTTAAGAAATTCTGGAATAGTTCTTGATTGACTTATAAAAAGTAGTTTATTTTGTAAATGCAAATATTTACATATCTTCTTCATGCTTTTGAGATCGTGCCCTTACAAAGAATTAAAATAATTATACTAGTTTGTAAGAGTAATTTTAGATGTCAGTTTTGCTTTTTTAAATCTATGTAAATATTTACTGAATTCAATGAAATTTTCTATGAGCTACATAAAAATTTTATTGTTCTTAATAGCATTTAGTTGTTGGTGTAAATTAACTAAGTACAAAACAAAGACTATGCAATAAAATTCAAGTAATTGTTCTACAGAATGAGTATATGAATACATGATAAAATTTCATGATAAAAAGCTTACAAATTGAGGGAAATTATTAACTAACCTCTACATGACAAGGTGTTAATATTAAAGATATTGAAGGCATCGGTAGAACCGCATAAGAAATACACATTTCTCCATTGGCAATGGAGAGAGGGTAATAACAGACACTCCAGTAAAGAAGAAACACAAGTGGTCAAAGGGCACATGAAAACATGCTCCAAGTCACTAATCATCAGGGAAATGTGAATCCAAATGAGATATCAATAGTGTCACACCACAGAGATTGGCACACATTAATAGGAATAAGAACAGCCAGTGCTGGTGTGAATGTAGAAAGGACTCTCAATCATTGCTTGTAGGAATGTCAACTGCTCTAACCTTTTTTGGAAAATATTGTGGTCATTCCTCAAAAAAAACTAGAATTAAGTTTCCATATAAACCAGCAATATTGCTCTTGGGAATTTACCATAGGGGCCCTAACAACACTGTAGAAACACCATCGGCACTTCTATGTTGATTTCAGCACTATTCACAATAGCCAGAAATTGAAAATAACTGAAGTGCCTCAGGACAGATGACTGGCTAAAAAAACAAAACAAAACTATGAGACATCTATACAATGGAACTCTACACAGTCACTATGATAAATGAAGACATAAAGTTTGCTTATTTTGATGGATGGACAAAAAGAATTTTTTTTTGTTTGTTTTCTTTTTTGGGTCATACCCGAGATACTCAGGGGTTACTCCTGGCTCTTCTCTCAGGAATTGCTCCTGTTGGTTCTCATGGGACCATATGGAACGCTGGGGATGGAACCCGGGTCAGCCCTGTGCAAGGCAAATTCCCTAACTGCTGTGCTATCCTTCTGGCCCCAAGAGAGAATTTTGTATTGAATGAAAAGAGTCAAAGGGAGAGGGACAGATATAGAATGACCACACTCATTTGCAGGATATTAATAAAATAAATTAAAATGAGAATAATACCCAAAGACTGTAGAAATCAGGTCCTAAAAGAACAGCCCATAGTCGGAAGACTGCCACAAGTGGCAGAGCAGTGCAGTTACGACAGAGGGGCCGCTATGACAATGATGATTGGAAATAGTAATGCTAGACACAAATAGTGCTGAAAGGAATTAAAGTGATATGCATGATGAAATTTCAGTAGTGAGGAGAGAGAGAGAGAGAGAGAGAGAGAGAGAGAGAGACAGAGGGGGAAAGTATCAGTCATCAAGGCAGGCTGGCAAGGGGCAGGAGACAGAGGGAAACTGGGGACATTAGTGATGGGAAATGTATACTGGTGAAGGCTTGGGTGTTAGAACACTGCGTGAGTGAAATACAATATTGGACACATTTTAAACTGTATCTCATGGTTATTCAGTTAAAACAAAAAACAAGAAAAAATATAAACACTGCTTTTTCTGAGGGGGTTTGGCGAGGTCTCCATGGCGGTGTCCCCTGGTGCATTCAGGTCAATGATCGTCACCCCAACTGATGGACAGAGGAATGGGACCATAGGCTTGTTGGGCATCAGTGCCAGTTTAATTCAAGTGAAGTTTACTAGTTATAGAGTCATCATAAAGGGTGGGGGGGGCAGAAAGCTACAGATTAGTGCTAAGCAATAAACAGATATAAAACCCTTTCAGGGACAAGCGTCTAGAGGATGCTACAAAGGGAGAAAGTCCCTCTAGAGGTTACAGTTCTTTAAATGCCTTCTGTGATCCTCCCAGGGCTATAATCCATCTAGGGGCTTACTGCTCTCTCCTTTCCTTTACCAACAGCCTGTAAACAATCATGTTGAATTCATTTATTTATAAATGACCTTGCAAGACTTTTTGTATAAACATAGAGATATAGACTTTTGTCGGTACTCTGGATAAACTTAACATGGTCTCTCTGGACTCATGGCAAAGCCTGGTTTTCCTGGGGACATCTTGCCCAGACTATGGTCCTCAGGCCATGTTTGTTTTTCCTAATCCAAACACAATCCTTACTCAGTCATTTTTTTATGTGTTATGCCAGAGTTTTTTCCATGGCAGTGCTGTTAACTGATTACATTTCTTATGATGCCTAGCCTCTCCATGTTGAGGCTAGGATAGCTCACTCACAGCTTCCCGTGGGTTCATGCAAGTCCTGAGGCAGCACTCCTTTTGGGGTTTAAGGAAGTAAAATCCTTCTAAGGGCAACTGAGGGCTTGGGTTATGTCAATATGAAGGATGTCCAGTAGGAAATATTTCAGAGTCAGTTAACTCCTCAATTTCAAAGCATTAACTGTCTTCCTGTGTCTCTACAAATAAAGAACCACTCTAACACAGACATATGCAAAGGACATAAAGGAAAAAGAAAAGGCACATTTCACATACAATACAGAACCCAAGTTCATCAGAAGACTTTAAACTTGTAAGTTGCTTTGTCTGATTGGGAGATATAGCAACTAACATGTAGGGGAAGAAGGACACAAGAAAGGTGACGTTTAACACATGTGACTTGGTGGGATTGGGCATGCCTCCACGATCACTGGAATGAGTGCAATTTCCTGCAGGAGGAGGAAAGACGATCCAATGTTAAAACTGAAATGCTGAGGACTGTAATCCAACACTCTGCCAACAAGTAAGCCAGTCGTGTTTACAGGACATTTTTTATTGAATGTGAAGAAATATTGCTGTGATTCTGCTTCTTTTGGAGTTGATTAATAAGTAAAGGCTTTAGGGAGTACATGGATTAAGGCAGTACCCTGGCAAACCCACTTTTACTCTGTTATCACATACTCTCCAGAACGTCATCACATACAGTCCCTGAGTGCAGTTCCAACAGTGCACAAAAATTACTCACAAATTAAACATTAAGAGTAACAGACTTCAGTCTATAGGGATAGCTCATGTTTCTATTACTCATGCTTCACTCTCAAATAGGGAATATAAAAGCTCTAACATTGCATGGTTCCCTCGAGCACGGATAGGAGCAATTTCAAGCACCTATTTGAGATTAGGTATTCCTCTCCTGAGCAATGATAATGACCCTCCTTTTAAACAAGAAAAAGTTAATATTTAAAAGTTTACATAGGGGTTGAGTAATAATAGCCTAGTTAATAAGGTCCTTTCCTTGCAGGAGGCTGACCCCAGTATCCCATATGGTACCACAGCATAGCCAGCAGTAATTCCTGAGCCAGGAGGAATACCTGATTATTGCTTAATGTGACCCCTAAAATAGAGTAAATAAAATAAAATTTTTGTAATAAACTTGCATTCTATGAGTTTTTATAAATATGTTCCTATAACTTCTGTTTTTTAATCTTATTGGCTATTTAATACTGCAGAGAATTTTCCCCATGAACTCTTGAATGCAAAGTTTGTATTATTCATTAAATATTTTAGATCATAATTTGTTTAAAAATGATTGCAGGCAACACAATTTCCACAACCAATGTTCACTTCCATTATCTTGTGATAGTTTTATTATCTCTCCTTTTTTTAAAAGAAACCTTTCCACTGCATTCTGGAGTAAAACAAATTTTATGAATGGGTTGAAGAAACAAAATAACCTTAGAGTATGAAACAAATTTAAAACCATTTTCTTTTCCCTCACATAAATTCCACAGAGAATTCAAATATAACAGTATATCCATCATTTTCTGAGGAGTTAGATGGAGCTAAATACATTTAATTTAAATACATATGCAAATGTGCCTCCCGACTGCCTCATGAACGGCCTCGGGAGCTTCCCATTACTCCTCTCTGCCCAGGGGGCGGTCCCTGTGCCGGGGAGGCATGGTGGGTTCCAGCCTTGGCCCACCACCCCGGCAGAACCTCACAACAAGCCAGACGACCCCCCCACCCACTCCATGGGCGCCGCCATTTTCCACATTGGACTTCCCTCTCATCAGAACTCCACCCAGCCGACCAGCCCATCACAGCCCGGCTCGCGGCCGCATAGCGGCCGTGTGGTTCATCAATAAAGGCTTTATTTGGAGGTGTTTATAGAGTATGCCTCCCGCACGGCAAGCCTAGCAAGCTGCTCGTGTTGTATTTGATATGCCAAATGCCAGTAACAATTATATTAGATCATTCTCATGACCTAATATAATGGTTTGAGGCTCTTTTATGTTCCTGTACCAAGCCGATGCCCTTGGCTCTACAGCATGTGACAGGACATATTGAGATATTACTGGTGCCCGCTCTAGCAAATAGATGATTAACGGGAAGATCGTGATCGTGATCGTGATAGTGATGCAAATGTGATTAAAATTTTGTTTTAATATAATAGTCAGGTTGTAAGAGAAGAAAAATTCCCTAAATTATGGATCTTATGTGCATAAAACAATAACAACTAGTTTACGTAAAAATAGATTATAAACATTCTCAGCAATTATGGAGTTTGTATTTGAAGTCATAAATTTTGTTGATTTTAGACAGACGTATTGTTTTTGAAATTATATGTCAAATGTAGCTTAATAATATTTTAATAAGGCACTCCATCAGAATAAGCTTGGGTGCAGGGTCACTGAGGAACTGACCACTTCTGACAGTGCTAGGGGCTAGTCCTGGCTTTGTGCTAAGTGATCACGTGGCTGTCAGGGGATCAGGCAGTGCTGGAAGTTGAACTTGAAACTGCTGCCTGGCAAAACATATACTCCATTATGTGAGTCACTCCTCTGGCCCTAGGATAACTCTTTTCCTAGTTTCCGTGGTTCACTGAATGCCACAGAGAGCTACTTCCAAGCACTGAGCAGGAGTCAGTCAACTCTCTTATGGCTCTTATATGTTAAAGCAATAACTTAAATATTTTAAGTAAAAATAGTCTAAGAACATCCTCAGAATTATAGTTTCCTTTTAAATGCTGACAAGAAAACGGAGTCAAGGTGCTAAGTACTGCAGTCTTGATCGTGCAAGTCCAAGGAAGGCTATTCTTTACAATCTGTCCTGTCTCCTGAGAGTTAACATTTTATGTCTTTTTCAATGTAGACTATATATCAGTTAGAGTGGTATATTCCATGCCTCAATGACAAGCAACCTAAAAGTCTCCGTAGCAGAGAATTTTGCTTCCAGGAACCTACAGACCCAGGCTGACAGCTCTCCTATAATTCATTAGGCTCCAGAATTGTAGAAAAGTGCACCAAGATATTTATCATTGCATTGCTTTTAATACCAACATGTCATAAACAATCTTAAAAAGGAAATATAAAGATGATGAATAATGTATAAGGTATACTTCAAAGGTATTATTAAATTTTATCTGTGAATGTGTATAGAAATATTTCTGGCAAGAATGATTTTTTAAGGCATTGAACAAGTGAGGAAGTGATACGGCAATATTTATATCATTGGTAATGTTTATCGAGTCCTTTATTCAAAGTATTATTGCAAACAGATCTGATAAATGCTATTTATATATCAGAATGACTATGTTCAGCAACTTTTTTTTAAAGGATTGAAAGAAAAGAAATTTGTCACTAGGTTTTTATAGAATTTTTCAGTATTATATGTTGGAAAAATGAAGAACCTATAAAGGAGGAAGCCTGCTCTCACCTGTGTTGTCCATATATGTAAATGAATACACAAGTAACATGGCGTTATATAAACTCAGCTGTCTGTGCCTCCCTACCTATGATTTAGCTACATCTTCCATCTGTGTAGCATGGCATTTTATACATGTATGCGCTTATAAAAATGTAAATACTCAAAGAAAAGGGTAGAAAGACAGAAAAAAAACAGAGAAAATGGTGAAGTGAAAGAGAGATGAGAAAGAGAGGAGCTGAGAGAGACAGAGAGAGAGAAGAAAACCTTCAATTAATATGTTTGGAATGCTTTCAGTATGACTTTAAGATTCTCCAATGATGAAAGCAAAATATAGGTGTCATGTATGTTGCTGCTGTATTTATTTTCCATAATGCTCTTTCTTTAACAATAGTGTCTTGTCAAAGTTTAACATTTTCTTTAAACATTTTGTAAATATTGATTTACTAAATGTTCACAGGATTTGCTTAGGCATAAGAATGACTATTTATTAAAAATTTTTTAATAAGAATGACTTTAGAGGAATCACACTGTCGTAACTCATTTATTTTGTGCCTTGTGTAAATTCTTGAAAATAAGAGTTTGATATGCACACAGCTATAAATAAATGCTATAATGATCAGTTTTGAAATGTATTCCTAATATCAAGTACTTTAGAGAGTCTTAAATGCTTTACAGATTGCATTCATAGAATCTTAGTGCACAAGTTTTTCAAGCCACTCCTAGAGTTAAAATATACTTAAATTACTGGTGGGGATTTCCATTTAGAGTGATAAGAATGTCCAGGGATGGACACTAGTAATAGCTGCACAGAAATGTTAAAATACTAAATGAGCAGAATTTCATTTATAATAACCAAATGGTTAATTTAATGTTAATTAACTTAGCATCTGCACACATTGCTGCAACTCCTCACAGCAGTTAGGAGTTAGCTCGGTACTGTGATGATACACAGTATCATGCCATTGGGCTACATTGGCATGTGATAGGGTCCAATGAAAATGTTACTGGCGCTCGCTCTAGAAAATCGATGAATAACGGGATTCAAGTGATCAAGTGACAGTGATGATAATATATTATATATATGCATATATGTGTGCATATATACATATATATGTTATATATTATATTTGGTGAGATTTTTATATAAATACATAAATCATATGTATTTATAGTAAAACACACATATATGATTATATAGGGTTGTGTACTTTCTTTCTCCCTCTCCTCTGTAGAAGCCCACATTTTCTTTTGGGTGTGTAAATCTCTATCTCTACCTTCTGTCACCCTCTCACCCTCATTCTCTCCCATTGGCTCTGTCCCTGCTTGCTCCGTCTGTTTGTCTCTCTCTGTCTCTCCCTCCCTCCCCACTATGGAGTATGCTACATTCTCTCTTGAGCATATTATTCTCTTTCTTTCTCTCCCCACTCCTTCCCCAGAATTTCCAAATAAAATGTGTTTTTACTTAAAAACTAATTAAAATCTATGTATTCTTTGCAATTTTAGTCAATAGTTCAGAACAAGCCATCCATCAGTTATTATGAAGCTTGAAACTTAACTTCATGATTTCTTAAATATGCAGTTGTTTTGTATCAGTAAATATCTCTTCATTGACATATATATGCAATAAACACATATATGCATATACATGTATATGTGTGTATGTATGTATATATACATGTATACATACTTCATGGTACAAATTAGAAGTATATATCAAGTAGAATTATATATCATTTTAATTTTACAATTTGAATATAGGTAATTTATTGATTTATAATTTTAAAATAAACAAACATTTTGCTATTGTTAACATAGAATATTTTTGCCTTGGCTGCTATTTTTTCAAGTTTCCATGTTTCATTTTGTTCATGAACATGAATCCTTCCTAGAATTGATAAATGCAAAACTATGAAGAATTCAGTATTTTATACACTTTCTTAGGATTTTAGGAAAATGATTTAAATGTATCATTTTTTGAATGCTGCTTATTATTTTTATGATCTGTTCCTTTAGATATCAGTACATTTAGTGCTAATACATAAAAATAAAGTATGAACTCAATAGCATCTATCAGATCCATTCGAGGAGTGACTCGTAAAAATAGAGAAGCCGAGGAATAGCTCACATTTGATCATTTAAATTACATTTTGTTTGCCTATGTTCTATCATATTTTTATATGAGAAAGCTATAAGCCTGCCACTACATAAGCTTTCTCATGAAATAAAACCAGATAAAATTTATGAAGGCACTGACAGAAAATATCATTTTTTAAGAAATTACTCCTTAGGTGTGAATGTAGTGCTGAGAATTGAACTCAAGACCTTAAGAATTCACACATACAATTATTCTGCTCAACCAGTAAGTTACATGCCTGGAGCCAAATATATGTCATTCTTGTGAATCACATATATATTGTTGTGAGTTAGACATTTTTAGCATTTTCAATTTAAGGACAAATATGAATACTAAATTTTCTAAATCATAACGTAGTAGTAACTTTTCCATACATCAATAAAGTTCTCCATAACTACTTCATGGGATACAAAGTACAATGGCATTACCTTTCTTTAGACTAAACTGAATTATACCATATCATTAAGGCATGACACAAATATCTCATAAGCACAACTTTTCTTTTTTTAAAGTTGCACCTTAATCTTATTTGTGGGCAATGAAATTGTTCATTTGTCATTTAACATCAATATTTGGTCTTACACCTACATTTTATGTATCAAATATATACCATTATTTTATATAATGGTTGGTAATAACTAACCTAAAAACACATACGTAACTGACCAAGAGAAAGAAGTTTTTGGTCACCATGAGACTTTTTATTTATTATGAGAGACAGAAAATGATAAAACTTATTCAAGTGTCAAATTAATCATGTATTAACTAAATAAATATGAGTCTTTAAGTGAGCATCTTGGTGATACGTTAGAATGAGTTAAGTAGTGACTGAGAAGTTAAATAAAATCGTGAGTGAAGTGAGTCAACTGAACTAAGAGTTAATGATGAAAACTAATCAGGCTCACACACAGAAATAGATACCCATGAGAGGAGGACCCATAGGAATAAATGGTCAAGAAATGGGACTAAACCACACAAAAGAAAGAGTCAGACAGAATGTGATAGAGTAGCCACAACACAAGAGAAGGCGGCTGCAGAGGCTTTTGCAATATGAGGTAGGCATCTGATTTTTCAGTCACATCATAAAGGTAAGATTTGTTATTATTCCAATTAGAAGTCTTTGGATAATTTTAATCAGGCGCTGACATGATTTGATCTATTTTAAACATCAATCCAAATCTAAAGAAGGAGTAAAGCTCCTATGTTAACCTAACCCGAGATTATGGGAAGTAGGGCATCTCATAAAAAGAATTAGTAGAGATGGCAGAAGAATGCTCATTTGGGAAATATTGAAAGCAGATCCAAGTGAAATTGCTTTAGGAAATTAGCATGCAAGAAGGTGAATCCAAGAGGATTTCTGCCATGTTAGATTTTCATGCCATGTCAAAATGGATCCAATTTAAATTGATGGAAGAAAGTGGAATCCACATGATTTAAATACCATCTGCTGAAGATACAGTATATAGAAATAGTATGCTTTCCAAAGAGTCTTTGTGGTTCATTATAGATGTAAGGGACCAAGGTATGATTTTTTTTTTTTTTTTTTTTGCTTTTTGGGTCACACCTGGCAAACTCAGAGGTTACTCCTGGCTCTGCACTCAGGAATCACTCCTGGCGGTGCTCGGGAACCATATGGGATGCCCGGGATCGAACCCGCTGGGCTATCGCTCCGGCCCCTAGGTATGAAATTTATGAGGCATACACAACTTGAGACTCTTGTTATATATCAAACAATGATCAGTATGCAAGTTGCTCAAATCTTTCTGCTTGGTGGCTTGAATAAGAGAATGTAACTTGGGGCCGGAGCGATAGCCCAGCAGGTAGGGCATTTGCCTTGCACTGGCCGGCCAGTGCAGGCCCGGGTTCGATCCCGGCATCCCATATGGTCCCCCGAGCACCGCCAGGAGTAATTCCTGAGTGCAGAGCCAGGAGTAACCCCTGAGCGTTGCCAGGTGTGACCCAAAAAAGCAAAAAAAAAAAAAAAAAAAAAGATCCTCCCTGGAAGGGCTCGGGGCTCTTAGCCACTGACCGTTTGGGGTCATGCTATTAGCCCGAGTATACTCGCTATTAATAAAACCCTTGCTTTAAAAAAAAAGAGAGAATGTAACTCCAAAAATCTTAAACCAGTTTAATATTTGAATCCTGGAAGAAAGGGACCAGCAGACTCAAGGAAAAAAGGGGAGAGGGAAATAGGGAAGATACTACTATCCTTGATTTCTATGAATTGGTATTTTGCAGAAAAGAAGAATACATTTCAGTTCAAATATGCCAAGAATATTAAGATGAAAACAAAGAATCAAAATTTTGTAAAACATAAGATTTGGTGTCATTTGTAGGGTCTTATTTCTCATTGATGAAGGAGAAATAAAACTGGAGTAGAGTAAATAAAAAGAAAGAAAAAGCAGAGCAGAAATTATAAACCATTTTTACTAATCTCTGGTCTTGGGAAAATACTGAAATGTAGATGAAGTTGTGGCACTTCAAGATTATATTTAAAAGGATCAACTGGGGGGCCGGAGCAATAGTCCAGCAGGTAGGGCGTTTGCCTTGCACACAGCCGGCCCATGCCAGCCGGGGTTTGATCCCCAGCATCCCATATGGTCCCCCGAGCACCACCAGGAGTAACTCCTGAGTGCAGAGCCAGGAGTAACCCCTGAGCATCGCCGGGCGTGACCCAAAAAGCAAAAAAAAAAAAAAAGGATCAACTGTTAAAATAAGAGAGCGCTTATATTTATACAACTCATGCAAATATAGAATCATTTTATTAATGTGTATCATTTTATTAAAACAAATGATCACATTTAGTATACTTATAGATGATGAATTGTGAACAGGAGGTTCTTACTAATTGCACTATCTTTTTAAAATTATCTTTGTAATTGAAAATGTATGAGTATGTATATTTGTTATATAGCAATAGTAAAGAAAAAAGAAAAGACAAAGAAAGGAAACAGGAAAGAAGGAGAGAAGGAGAGGGAATTTGGGGGGATTTCTTATTTTCACTTCCAACAAACTAGACTTCCGGCTGGAGAGAGCCCTCAGAGCTCACGTGCACGCTTTGCATGCTGTGAAACTCAAGTTTGATTCCTGGTCTCTCCTGCCCTCCCTTCCTGCCTTCAGTCCCCAACACGGCTGATGTGTCCCTGATAATCACCAGCACCCTAGGCCCAGAACAGCCTGTTATCATTAGAATCAGCATAAAGCAGGTTGAATGAAAGAGGCCTCTTGAAAAGAGGCCTCAAGTCACCCCAAAGTCAGCTCTGGAGGCCCCTGGTGGTAATGGCTGAATTTTTTCATCAAACATTCCCACCTTGGGGCCTGAGCAAGATACACAGTGGTCAGACAGTTTGCCATCTGTACTGCTGACCAGGGGCCGGCTGACCTTGGTTCCATCCCCGGTATTCCATATGGTCCCCTGAGCATTGCCAGGAGTAATTCCTGAGTGCAGGACAGGAGTAACCCCCGAGAATCTCTGGGTGTGATCCAAAAAACAAAAATGAACAAACAAAATTCCTGCCTTTTCTGCCTGAAAAGGAAGGTACTGCCTGCTTGACCCTCCTTTGCACTCTATTTGGCCTGTTAAATGCGAGGAGCAGTTGTGTTAGCAATATTCCCCACTAGAATTACTTTGCAAATAAGCAGATGCATTCTTTCTCAAAGTCTACTTTCTTCTTAGGAAATTTCCAGAAAGGAAAACAATTATAATAATTACTTTCTTATGCTACTTCGTGGCTGCAGAGTGTTTACTTGGAATTTCAATAAGACCAGTTTTGTTTTGTTTTTTCTTTTTGGGTCACACCCGCAATGCTCAAGGACTACTGGATCTTCGCTCAGGAATTACTCCTGGCGGAGCTCGGGGACCATATGGGATGCCGGTGACTGAACCTGGGTCAGCCACCTGCAAGGCAAATGCCCTACCCACTGTGCTATCGCTCCAGTCCAGAAGACCAGCATTTCTTACATCTTAAACATCATTCTCTAAAATTCACTAAAGAAGGTGAAAGTCAATTTATGTAACAACCTATATCCTAGAAAGTTTAATCACCCTGAGAACAAATCATTGACATGGCAGAAGTCCCAAAAAGATGTAAAAATATTTATTTTTTATTATATTTATTTATTGTTTTTCAGATCCATTCACCATGAACATGAAGGGAATACTTAGAAATGCGTAACATATTTGCACTCCTCATTGTACTGGTGTGTTCTAGCCATTCCCTCAACACATGAAACACATTTTGTACCTAGCTATTTGGGAAGGATTGATCAGATGTTCCTGCCAAGTGAATATAATTCCAAGTGAAAATGCCACTGTGCCCAACTATGGAGACTCCACAGTAAATTCTTCAATTTTGAATGCTATTACTTAGGCTATAACTCTTCTGGTGTCTTTATTTAGTTATGCAAGAAGCTTATCTTCTTGCATAAATATTGTAGTGTAACATTCAATTACATTTGAAACTTCTGTTCCTACCTGGTAGTAAGGAGAGAAATCAGAGCAAGAAAAAATATAGTGCTCATTTCTCACAGACTTAAAGATGTGATTAAATAAAATCTCCTTTACACATCCAGCTCTGTGTGAGAAAGAATAATTTTTTTTCTAAAATCATTAGACTATTTTTATATGTTACTCTGCCACAAAATTTCCTTTAGAGTATTTCTGAAAATTCAATTTTTTTTGTACAGAGAAGCAAAATTTAATATTTTATATCACGAAAAATCTAAACAATATCAGAAAAATAAAAAACTTTTAAAAACTTACAGTAAAGAAGTAACATTGTTTTTAATTTTTTTATATTTTATTATACCACAGTGAGACACACTGTTATAAAGATGTTCATATTTGGGTTTCGGTCATACAGTGTTCAAGGACCCATCCCTCCACCAGTGCCCATTTCCCACCACCAATGTCCCCAATTCCCTCCCCCTCCCGTATCCTGCCTCTATGGTAGGTTCTTTATTTCTTTATCTTTCTATCTCTTTCTCTTTTCCTTCCCTTTCACATTGTGGATTACAGTACATATATTAAGAGGTTGTCATATGTATCTTTTGGCCTGTATTAATGCTCATTTCTAGATTGGCATTAGCACTTTCAACAATTGTTAGCACATTGTCCCATTTTCTGTCTTACAAAGCCTCTGAGTCCCACACGTTTGTGATAATCTCCACCTTTGACAAGACCTCCTGATCCAGTAACATTATCTTTAAAACATCAGATTTTTATTTCGATTGTAAGAATTTATGTAATGAACATTCTATAATTAACCATAAAATATTGATGCATAGAAAACAGTGGACCTTTATTTATAAACATCGACTTGAAGAATAATTAAAATCTAAGGACATTTATAAAAATATTTAATTCATTCCTAAGCATAATATTTAGATACAACTGTATATTAAAAAGGATTAATTGAACTAGAGTTATTTCCAATCTTGGTTATGCTATGTGTATGGCAGCTGCTATAAGTTCACTTTATATCTAATTCCGTTTATTTTTAGGAAAATAATAAATAACCTGAAAACATTTGCCAGGTTTTCTCAACAAGGTGTTATTATTTCCATTTTTAAGAAAGAAATATCTCACATTGTTTAAGAATGTTTCCAAATTTATGCTGTCAAAGAAATTTTATTTTTGTTTCTTTGAGTATTATGTGTCTTAACATATGACCAATATATATCTATTCCAGTAGGCACATTTGTAATATTTTATTAACAAACTACTACTGAGAAATTTAATAAAAGCCCAGTTGATGACTTAGGTATATAGAAATCTGCCTTTCTTATTTTACAAAACATGTTGAACAGTTGATAAAAATTTATTTTGTATAATTTTCAAACCCATATTTTTAGCTTTGAAACATAATTTAAATAAATGTGTTATTATGTATCTCTCCATATATAAAATATAAATGTTTATATATGAGTATACACACATATATGTATATACATATTTCACAGGTATATTACCCTATGATGAATAGGTAGAATTCATGACATTATCAATTGTCGGGGGGGGCGCGCCGTGGTCCCCAATAGTGTAGGGAAGCGAGGTTCCCTTCTACCTCCGAAGCCGGGCGGGAATGGATGAAGACTCAGGAATCTGATGCAGTTTTAAAAGGGCTTTACTATCACAGGATCCAATATACAATCCAAGAGCAGGGAACAACCTCTGGACTCTGGGTTCCCAGCTAGGCCCCAGCCAGGTGTAGGCCAAGATGGCTGCCACCACGTGTTGAGGCCCAACAGAGAATGGAGAGGACAGAGAAGCAAAAGGCCAAGGGAAGCCGAAATGGCAAAAGGGGAAAAAGAGAGAAATTCTTTCTTCTTCCAGCTTATTTTATAGCTAGGAATCCGCCCAAACTCCCAGCCGGGCCCATTCTGGGCTGGGCTATCTAGAGATGAAAACAGGAAAATAGCTCTATAGAAATGTAGCAACTTCAGGAGACCATCTGGTTGTTTACAAGGACCCAGAGCTAATTAAAAGCCTCCCTGCAGAGCTGGGAGAAGCTATAAGCTAAATGTAACTTCCCCTGGCAGGAAGGATCAAATGCCCTCAGGTAATTTCTCCCAGCACCTCACCTAATATCTTGAGCCAAGATCTGCCTGGAATTGCCTTTATAGGGTAGAGAAGGGGGTTTCTGAGTTGGCATGTCTCTGTACCAAAGACTATTACTAATGCCAGTTAAATATTTCTCCAAGCCTTCACAAGAGTCTTGTCTACTTCACGGTAGTTTTGTATTTTAGTTGCCTTTGAGTTATCAGGGAGCCATGCTTGCTTGCTTGGAGGCAAACAGCATTTCTCTCTGGTCTAATTACTTAGAGATCCAACGTGGCCAGGCAAATATGCTGGTAAGATCTAGCTAGTCCCACGATGATTGTGGTATCATGAGAAAATGTTTATACCAGCCCGTACAGAATACATGGTCAGATAAGACTGCCACATTCAGACTATCCCCCTATCTATGAAGTGACCTGCAGGAGGCAATCCAGGGCAGATGCAGAGGCCTAGGCTTTTAGGTGTCCTGCAACAATCAATGATATGCCAAGTAATGTATGTTACACAGAGCATGAAATGATACACAGAATAACTTTCATGTGGAAAGTAAAAAGCAAAAAGCAGAATGTGACCACAAAGGAATTCAGAGGTTGTTTAAAGATGTAAACATGAAACCAGCAGATAAATACGTTCGAAGAGTATGTGCACAGCATTGTAATTACAGACAGAAAAAATGTATTATAAACTTAAAACTCACTAACAGATTAGATCTTGATTGTTTCTGAAAGGATAGGGAATGGAAGAATAGTAGTTTGTCTCAGATTCCCCCCAACAGAGATCAGTAAAGCATCAGTAAGGATGGAGCCCTCCACCCACCCTGGGTGCTGATGCCTCTCTCCCAGGATAAGGTAAACAAGAGTGGGTCTGTTAACGTGCTGTGCATGCGAAATGTGCCAGGCCTGGATGGGCTCAAGGTGGGCATGCCCCACCTGGATGGACAGGTCAAGGAAGATGAGCCTACTTGTTCATGTGACCGTACATCTATTGACTAAGGAGTAATATACCTTGAGTGAATAAGCTAAAAATGAAATATTAAAACTAATTGACTATGTACTATGCTGGCCCTGTTTTGAAGAACAGTAAAAGCCTTCATAAGGGGCCTTTTGAGAAGGCTAAAGGCCGCCTGCCTATTCGGACCTGCGAGTCTGTGTGGGAACTGGGCCCTGGCTAGCCAGCACAATAAACTCTGCTTTGTTCATTACGTTCCTATGTGACTCTGTCTCTCAAAAGGGATGAGATTCCTGGACCATAACAGTTTCCACCACAAAAAAAAAATTAAATAATAATTACATTACCTGAAAAAGATGCAGGTTAATCCTATGACACAATAGTTTAATAAATAAATGCATATAATCAGTATGTTACACCTCTTTTTTTTTGTATTTAACATTTTATTATACCACCGTGAGATATACAATTACAACGTTGTTCACGCTTGGGGGTTTCGGTCACATAGTGTTCCAGCACCCCGCCCTCCACCAGTGCCCCTCAGCCACCACCCATGTCCCCAATTCCCTCCCCCCCTCCACATCCTGCCTAAATGGCAGGTTCTTTATCTCCTCTCCTCTCCTCTCTCTCTCCTCCTCCTTCTCCCACACATTGTGGGTTGCACTACGATACACTTAGAAGCCATCACTTGCATTTTTTTTTGTCTGTATTTAATGCTCAGTTCTATGTTAGTATCAGAACTTTAGACATTTATTCACTCATGTTCCTTTCTCTATCTAAACCAACCTCTGACTCCCACAAGCTTGCGGTAATTTCCACCTTTGGCAAGATCACCTAGTATATTTATGTCATGCAAATAAATGCGGTCATTCTATGTCTCTCTCTTTCCTTCTGACTAATTTCACTCAACATGATTCTTTCCATATCCATCCATTTATAGCAAAATTTCATAACTTCATCCCTTCTGACAGCTGCATAGTATTCCATTGTGTAGATGTACCACAGTTTCTTTATCCAGTCCTCAGTTCTCGGGCATACTGGTTGTTTCCAGGTTTTGGCTATTGTGAACAGTGCTGCTAGGAAAATAAAAGTGCGGATTGTGTTTCCGCTGTGCTTTTGGCTTTCCAGGGTATATTCCCAGGAGCGGTATGGCTGGGTCAAAGGGGAGCTCAATTTCTAGTCTTTGGAGGAATGTCCATATTGCTTTCCAGAAAGGTTGTACAAGTCGACATTCCCACCAACAGTGTTACACCTCTTAACAGTACACAATGTTATGTATCAGATATAGCTCAGGGTAAAGCATCAGTCTTTTTTTTTCCTTTGTGTTAACCGTAATTTTTAAAATACTTTATAATGGCTTTGTCAACACTCAAAATTATAAAATGCAAACTGAAAGTCTGATGAAAATCACATGACACATTTGAACATTCCTCACATACACTGGAATAGATATAATTAAATTACATATTTCTTAAATTTTGTCCCAGGTAAACTAAATTTTTCAATTTTGGAGACTATATATCTTACGAGAGAATGTGTATTATAAAAAAGAAACTGAAAATAGCTTTCTATGTCAATTTTTTTAATGATATAATTTATCAGGCTTACTAAAATGTTACCCTGTAGGGAAAAAATGAACTTGACACAGCAATATTTCATACGCATTAGAGGCTTTGGAAAATTGCTTAATTTAAATATAAGATATTTTGGTCATGGTTGATTAAGCTATTTAAACAATCTCCACTATTACATGCTGTTTTTCTTTAAATGACCTAAAATGAGAGCATAGAGAACAGATGATAATCATATTTCAAGGTAAATATACTTTAGTCCGCTGAGACTGTACTGTGTATATTTTTATTATTTTAATACTTAAAATTACTGTGATTTTAAAACTTAGTCATCTGATTGAAGATGAGTAATCAATATAGAAGTTAGTCATCTTACAACTTAGTTGCAGGTGTTAATATACAAAGAATAAATTATTTTCCTGACCTTCTTCTAGTCTGAATTTTAGAATTAAATCATTGATAATACATTTTAATGAAAATTTTAACCTACTGCCTTATTCTAAAAACATGACACGTTTACATATAACCTTTTTAAGCCTCATTAGGAAACATTGTGCTGAATATGCAATCTTTAAATGATGATATTAGATTAATAGAAGCAATTGTTTCTGTGCTCACTAATTCGAAACCAATGTTTGATAATAAACAGAATTGCCAATTATAAGCATTCTACATTCTTTATCCTTCTTATTTGAGTAACATGAATACACCTTGTAAATCAGTAGCAAGCAGTAAATTCTGTTGATTGTTATATATTTTACACTTTGCTGTTGATGTTATCCATTTTTCCTATTATAAGGTTTCTCCTTCTAACTAATACTAGTCTAATTGATACTAATCAGTCACTCCATAAACCTTATGAGTGTTCTGAGATTAAAAAAAAACAAAGTTAATAATAAATGTGAAATTTTTTTGCACGTTTTTACCTTTCCACTTTATTGATGAATTTTAATCTGTGTTTCTGAGGGCTTTGGAGTAACTTATCTATATTTTTGGAAGCAAGCAGCACAAAATGATTTTGCGTGGGATGAGTCACTCTCAGAAGTGAGACTTGAAACAGCATATTAGCATTGCTTGACAAAAAACATATAATTCAAGCCCAGAAAAGGACAAGAAATTGTATTTGTGTGAATGGGAAAGGACAGGCAGAAGAGGAATAACATTAGTACCAACTGTAACAAGCAGAAAATTGGATGAAAGAATGAAGTAAATGTTCTAGGAGGAATACCAAATAGGAATGCAGCCTGTTCACTACTTATCAGCTGCACACAGGCCAAGTTCTTCAAGGAAATCCAATTTGTTTAGAAGAAGTGACCAAAGAGATAGAACTAAGAAAATGATCCAATGCACTCCATAACAAAACATAGTGCGGAAGCGCTTTCCTCAATTTGAAATGTTTCCCACTAGGCTTTGTCATTTGTAGAAAACACTCAGTTTTAAATGGCACAAAGGATAGCTAATTCGGCCAGAGGTGCTATTATATACTACATTTAAAAAAATGTACATAATAGAAAAGGCCTGACCACAAAATAGGAACTTTATATATTAATAATTACAGAATCATTTAACATAGGCAGTGACTTTCTCTAAAATACTGTTTTAAATTAAACATTCTACTGAAGAAAATAAAAATAAAATTTGACAAGACTTATTTCAGCTGACAATGTATAAGTGCATGTAGCTTGTATGGACAAGTTGCAGAGATAAAACCTATGTTATGGAAATGTCAGTGACATGGCAAACAGCTATAAAGGAATTACTGAAGTTATAGGAGGTGATGGAAAGAAGATTGACCAATCATGATGCATGTAGAAAATAATGTCCTCACATTGAATAAAAATAATGCAGGGAATAGAACTCAAAAGCTCAGAATCTGGGCTTCCGAGCACCTCTTGCCATTGCAGTTCACCTCCCCAATAAAAATTAGGGAACATAAATGCTATTGAGAACATGAAGTAAATGAAGTATTTGTTCTCTGTTGATGAACATATACTTTGGCCCAGGTCCCATGGATTGCATCATGAAGTTTCAGAAATATTTAAAACACATTCGCCAGATGATCCACCTTTTGACTTCCGGTACTAATGTAAAGAAAATTAAAGTATTGATGAAAAGGTTTGTGCAACTCTATGATTGTGACACCATCATTTATAAAAGCCATGTATAGAACCAGCCTAAGTGACCATGAATAGGTGGAAAGATTCCGGAGTTGAAGATTTCATTTATCTTAAATAATGCAAAGGAGTATGGGATGGTGCTGGGAGTTCCCATTTGGACAGGTCACATGACATTCTTGCGACGATTCCCCCAATATTGCAAGAGTCCTCAGAAAACTATTCTATCTTGAGCATATACAGGTTGGTTTCTCTTGCCTGTGATATAATTATCTCCAGCAAGCAGTGAATGTTTTGATTTTAAAGTTTATGTATCCATGCAGTTTATAGTATTGCACATTGGAACAGATTATTGATACATATAGATCATTGAACAATCAAAACATTATGCAGAATGAAGTCAGCCTTATACAAAATAGCATTTATTGTGCTCATATTTATATGAAGTTGTAGGATTAGCACAAATAATATATATTAAAAATATCAGAAAAGTTGTTCTTAGGAGCAGAGATTGGCTGAGAAGAACTATGAAGGGACTTCATAGTCCCTTCACAGCTAATACAGATAGTAATTATCTGTATTAGCTCCATCCAAGAGAAAACCTGATCTTCCCCATTAAGTTTCATCAGTAAATGCTCAAGATGAGAGCCTTTCTCTGAGACTGTACCACCTACACAGCAAAGCCTGGCAAGCTACAAGTGTTTTATTTACTGGTTATGCCAAAAACCAGTGACAATTATGGACCTCAGTTCCATCACCTGAAGAATGGTTTCTGGCTTCTCCTGTCCCTGGAGCAAGCAGATGCCCTTGGGTTACACTTGCTTGTGACAAGACTAATGGAGATATTACGAGTGCCCACTCGAGCAAATCGATGAACAATGGGATGACATTGATACAGTTACACAGTGTTACCAGAATTGCTTTATGTTCTCTTTATGTTCCTGGAGCAAGCAGATGCCCTTGGGCTCTACTAGCATGAGACAGGACATATGGAGATGTTACTTGTGCCCGCTCGAGCTAATCGATGATGAACAGGAAAACAGTGATACAGTGATACCAGAATCGCAATTTTGATCCCTGACACTGCCAAATGCCCCATTTCACCCTGGGAAGAATCACACACTACACCAGTAGTAGACTCTACATGCCACTGGATGTGGCTACAAAACAAGAGAACCGGATTTTCATGATTAAGCAAGTACTAGTAATAGCACAGTTCTTAATTCCTTAATTAATGGTAATGACAACCATTATTTTTACATGATCCAAAATGCATTAAGCTTGGACTAAATCCTCAGGTCAAATTCACAAATGATGATATCTGCCAATAACATCTCTAGAAGGTCAACTTTTATCATTTCAAACTTGCAGTAATCTGAGCATGGTGTTTTCTACTTGAATTAAATGGCATAGAATGCTGATATAGTGGAATGAAATATGGAATTTTCAAAACATGGAATATGCCCAAATGAGGTAACGTTTTTTTTCAAAGAAGACTCATTCTTATGCTCCCCACTTTCAGCCTCATTTTTGCTTTTTCTCTCCATTCTTCAAATGAGCTCCTGGGAGAAGGAGATTGTAAGATTTTTTTTTTTTAATATTTTATTACACCGCCATGTGATATACAATTACAAAGATGTTCATGTTTGGGTTTCCGTCATACAGTGTTCCAGCACCCATCCCTCCACCAGTGCCCATTTCCCAACACCAATGTCCCCACTTCCCTCCTCCCCTCCCCCAGCCCGCCTCTATGGCAAATTCTTTATCTCTTCTCTTACACATTGTGGATTGCAATACATACATTCAGAGATCATCATGTATATCTTTTTCCTATATTCAATGCTCAGTTCTAGACTGGTATTATCATTTTTGACAAATATTAGCACACTGTTCTCTTCTCTGTCCTACCCAACCACTGATTCCCACATGTTTGTGGAAGATTCCACCTTTTTTTTATTGAAAGATGCTATGTAGAGCTTTGGTTCTACAGTGTTCCAACATGGACCCTCCGCCCAAACCCATCTCCCATCACCAATGACCCCACCTCCCTCCCCGCTCCCGCACCTCAACCACTTGGCGAGTTCTGTATGCCATTTCTTTCCTCTTTATATCTCCTTCCCAACAAACTTTCCTGCTCTTCGTTGACTGCAATGCATTAAAAGACATTACTGTTTCACTATTTTAGTGGACCCCTCAGAGGCGACGGGCCCTCCCAAAAACCCATCTGCCCTCCTCGGGGTTCCATGGTCAGCTAGGCCCGGCGCAGGCCGAGCGCCAGCCTCCCCAGCCTTCCGTGAGGCCCTCTGCTGCCCGTGGGCAGCTCGCTGGCAGGGCCACCAGGCCCGACCGAGATTGTAAGATTTGATGCAAGTGATTTTGTTCACGTGTTGGCTGCCTTGCAGAAGGACCAAAGTTCTGTATCACTAACTATTGATGAAACACTTGCTGTGTTTAAAGACATAAGTCTATGGAGTTTATGAAGTAACTCTGAGTCTTCTTTATTTGCTCATCTTCATCACCTATAATTCTTTTCCATTCTTGCCTCTTGCAAACAGAAAGCAGAACTATTGGAAATTTGATAACAGGATTGAGAATGTGATTAAATACTATTCATTGTAAAGCTAATTGTTCGGACAGTAGTTGTACAGCCACTTAGAAAAAGCTAGACATACATTAGCAGAATATTAATAAAAGTAACTACATTTTTCTTTTTTTCAGTATAAGGGAAAGCAAATAGTTCTGTTTTTGATTATCAGAGGTTATTGTAGCCTTGCGAAGCTATCCTGACTCCTCTGCTATCATTAGCTCATTGAAATTTTCTTTGTTTACTGTTTTTTACAGTACAATGTGGCTAAAACTTTAGTTGAAAACTAGTAAAAGTCTAGTTAGATGACAAAAGATCACACTTTTCAAGACTTACTGAAAGTTACTCAGTTTGAGGTGCCTAGAAAATAAAAAAGATGGTTTAATAATATAATTCAAATATTTGGCTATGCAAATAGAAATATTACATCACTTGATCACTTGAATCCCATTATTCATCTATTTGCTCGAGCAGGCGCCAGTAGGCGTTTCCATTGGACCCTATCACGTGCCAATGTAGCCCAATGGCATCTAGTTCATTCAGGAATATGAAGAGCCTCAAACCATTCCTTCAGGGTCTTGACAAGGAAGTCTGACCATCTTGCAGGTAGGCGGCCACGTGATCTTTTGACATTCCGTGGGATCCAGTCGGTAACAGCTCTAGTCCAGTGGTCATCTGCAAATCACATTACCTGTCCAGCCCATCTGATTTTCGATGCCTTGTCAAAGCGAGACAGCATCCCTGATTCTGGAATAGCAACAGAAGTCGGAACTCCGGATTCCTTCTCTCACTTGAGTGAGGTGTGATATTCCAAGCATAGCTCTTTCGATTCCTCTCTGGGAGACCCAAATAGCATTCTCATCCTGCTTCGTAGGGCCCAGGTCTCTGAGGTGTATGTTAATGCAGGGAGAATGGTGGAGTCAAAGAGATGTACCTGGAGTCAGAGGTTCTTTGTCCTTTTAGCTATTTCTTTGATGCCTTTGTGGACCATGAGAGCAACTTCCGAACCAAGTCCACTATCCCGATGGAGACTTCGGAAGAGCCCAGAGAAACCCCCCCACACCTTGCTGGTAGCGATCTTCACAATCCACACTCCACAGCTCGTAAGATCTCCACCCAGCAGATTAATCCAGTCTCCAGCCCGGCTTGTCAGAAACTCAGCCTACAAGTACCCACCCTCCAGAGTCCCGTCCTTCAGAGGAGAGTATTTCAAGCCCAGGAATGCTTGAGCCTAAGATACAGATACACCCGGCTGAGCAGAAACCAGCTTTCCCTGTTGAGCGGCCGCTGTGAGACCAGTCAATTTACCTCCAAATTGCCCTGAATATTCTACCCACCCTCTATAATAGAAATATTACTGTAATAAAACCAAATTTGTAACAATGTTTATACGTTAAAAAACAAATTCCAACACTTCTGCAGGGGTAAAATAAGAAAGAAAAACTGTACAACATTATTATATTGGGCAAGGGCATTGGACAATACACTATAGGAAGAGGATAAAAAATACATAAGTGGCAGATACAAGGAATTCAGGAAATCCCAAATGGGCAAAACTCTCAGCTGGGAACAATTGATAGAAATTTCTTCAAAGGGACAGCTCATGGGATCTCTAAGGTAATAACTGGTGAAAACATTTCAATAGATTTCCTTTATGTTACTCAGCCCTTGCTTTTCCCTTTGGACACTGCAGCTGTTAGTGTCATAGATGTTTCTTGATTTCATGAAAAACCTCAATATTTACTGGTATTTTAATCATTTCTTTTTTTAAATTTCTCCTTTTCCCTTTCCCTTATTCTTCTGATTTTTTTACATACAGTTTCCTCTAACAGTGGGGCACAGTGTTTGTAATCTGATTCACCTACAAAGCAAGAGAGGAAAGATTTGCTGTGTAAATGATAGCTCTATATTTTGTGTTCGAGTTGTGCTGACGATTAAGTTCCTGGGGAAACCGTATCTGAATTGATCACTTTATCTTTTCAGAACAAAAGAGGAATGGCAGACAGTGTCAATCCCCAGCATATTGCAAAAATAGTTCAAACAGAAATAGAATGAGTCATTATTTTGGGACATAAAATATAATATTACTGGGTTGACTAAATATATAAGAACAGTAAAAGTAATTAAACCCTGATGGCTTGGAAAATGTCCTTTTTAATAGATATAATTACTGAGTTAGAAATAATTATAAAACAAAATATACATAAAGGAGTCAAGTCACTATACTACTTTCATACTTTAAAATAAAGAAAATAATTTAATTGTGCTGATAGTTTGATATACATGTAGATTTGGTATGTGGTCAAATTATATAGGCTCTAGTATCTAAATTATTTTCCTACCAGTTACAATAGTTTCTAAGCCTGAAACTATTCTGACTTTGATATGAAAATTCACCATTTTTTTTCTTAGTAGTTGATCTATCTCAGTTTTCTTTTGTTTCTCTGGTCCTCTGGCCTATCATTTTAAAGTCTTTTTTTACTTTACTTATAAATAAACCCAGTATGTATGAAAAGGCTACAGCCTAGTTTTAGAATTCTCATTTTATCCACTAATTTACTGGAAAACTTAGAAAAATGTATCCCACCAGGGAGATCTATGAATTATTTATGATACAGATGATTTTCTTGTGCCTTCAAAACTGAAATAGTAGTGCTAAACTGATATTTGAACCTGACTACAAGTCCCTACTTCATAGGACTATAAATTATCACTTGACAAATCACATTATTACCAAAGTAAAGTATAGTATTTAGAACTTGTGTTTTCAGCAAGACAGCACAGCGAGGATCAAAGACAACTAACTCTGTGAATAAGTTATAATGTTCAAATCACTACATTCATGGCTTCTAAGCAATAGCCCAGCAAATGAAAGGATATCTGGAAACAATCAGTACATTACTCAATAAATTTCAGCTTTTACAAAAGCCGCAAATGATGATGCAATTGTGTGGCAACTGTGCAGAGCCTCTGGATAAGTTCTTAACATTTCAAACTAATTTTTTGCTTTTTCTTTCTTTTTAAAAATATTTCTTTTTTTTTGCTTTTTGGGTCACACCCGCGATGCTCAGGGTTACTCCTGGCTCTGCACTCAGGAATTACTCCTGGAGGTGCTCGGGGGGACCATATGGAATGCTGGGGATCGAACCTGGGCTGGCATGGGCCGACCGTGCAAGGCAAATGCCCTACCCGCTGGGCTATTGCTTCGGCCCCTCTTTTTAAAAATATTTTAATATACCACTGTGAGATATACAATTACAAAGATGTTCATGTTTGGGTTTCGGTCATACACTCTTTTAGCACCCATCCCTCCACCAGTGCCCATTTCCCATGACCAATGTCCCAATTCCCTCCCCCTCCTCTCCTCTGCCTCTATGGTAGGTTCTTAGAGCTATCTTATGATAGCTCTATATTTTATGTTCCAGTTGTGCTGCCGATTAAGTTCCTGGGGAAACAGTATCTGAATTGATCACTTTAATCTCCTCTTATCTCTCTCTATCTCTCTCTCTCTCATTCTCTCTTCCTTCTCTACACATTGTGGTTTGCAATACATACATTTAGAGGTTATCACATGTATCTTTTACCTATATTAAAAGATCAGTTCTAGGCTGGTATTATCATGTTTGATGATTATAAGCACACTTCCCTTCTCTGTATTATCTATCCTCTGACTCTCACATCTTTGTGGTAGATTCTAGATTCCACTTTTGACAAGACCTCATGATCCATGTTTTTGTCTGAAACTTGGATATTGGCATAATTAAATGCAGTCATTCCCTCTATTTGTCTTTTTCCTTCTGGCTAATTTCACCCAACATAATCTTCTCCATGTCCAACTATTTATAGAAAAATTTCATAACATCATTTTTTCCAACAGCTGCATAGTATTCCATTATTGTGTAGATGTACCAAAGTTTCTTTATCCAGTTCCAGGTCACTCTGGTTGTTTCCAGATTCTGCCTATTGTGAATAGTTCTGCTATGAAAACAAAAAGTGCAGATGGTGTTGCTGCTGTGTGTTTTTGGCTTCCCAGGGTATAGTCCCAGGAGTGGTATTGCTGGGTCAAATGGGAGCTCAATGTCTAGTCTTTGTAGGAATGTCCATATTGCTTTCCAAAACGGCTGTACCAGTTGACATTCCCACCAACAATGGATGAGAGTCCCTTTCTCCCTGCATCAGCGCCAGCATTTGTTGTCCCTTGCTCTTTTGGATATGTACCAGTCTCTGTGGTGAGAGATGATATCTCATTGTTGTTTTGATTTGCATCTCTCTGATGATTAATGATGATGAGCATTTTTTCATATGTCTTTTGGCCATTCGAATTTTTTCCTTGTCAAATTACCTGTTATTTTCTTCTCCCAATTTTTTGGTGGGGTTTGCGGTTTTCTTCCTGTAAAGTTCTACGAGGGCCTGATATTTCCTGGATTTAACCCCTTATCAGGTGAGTACTGGGTGAATATACTTTCCCATATTGTGGACTGTCTTTGTATCAAAAAATTGTAATCTTATATTATTAATTGTGGTAGCATAATTACAATAATATTGAAGCCATCATCACCACTTTATAGTAACACCAATAAGTACACAGTGTTTCAAAATCCCTGTAGGACTATTCCATGGTCCTTTAACCCTCATGTCTCAATTCCTATTTTTGTCCAGCATGTCTCAAGATTTGCATTAATTAGGAATAATTTAATCCTTTTTACTTTTCTTTTATCTCTACCTAAATGAAATTATCTGATATTAATCTTTTTCTGACTCACTCAGTATAACATGCTCTAATTCCATCAAAGTTGAAGCAAATATTAATTTATTTTTAATCACTTTTTAATATTGTATTATACCACCGTGAGATTTGCAATTACAAAGATGTTCATAAGATGTGCATGTTTGGGCCGGAGCAATAGCCCAGAGGTTAGGGTGTTTGCCTTGCATGCGGCCGGCCTGTGCCGGCCTGGGTTCGATCCCGGCATCCCATATGGTCCCCTGAGCACCCCCAGAGTAATTCCTGAGTGCAGAGCCAGGACAAACTCCTGAGCATTGCTGGGTGTGACCGCCCCCAAAAAAAAAAAAGATGTTCATGTTTGGGTTTCAGTCATACAGTGTTCCAGCACACTCCCTCCACCAGTGCCCATTTCCTACCACCAATGTCCCCGGTTCCCTCCCAGCTCCCCTAGCCTGCCTCTATGGCAGGTTCTTTATCTGTTTCTCTTTCTCTCTTCCTTCCCTTACACATGGTAGATTACAATGCATACATTTAGAGGTTGTCATATGTATTTGCAAATGTTAATTTCATCTTTTCTCGTAGCTTTATTATACTCCACTAGTGTGGATGCCATAGTTACTTTTACCTATTCATTTTCTTTTCCGCATTTCGGTTGCTTTTGGAACTTGACTATTACTTATAGTGATGTACAATGTAATATCATTGATAATAATATATCATGTTATTCATAATGAACATAGTCCACATACATCCATTTGAATTAACATTTATAAGTTCCTGGATAGATATCCAGGAATGAGCTCTTAGGGCCATAAAGTTCGAATACTAATGTGTTGCAAAGTCTCCAAACCATTTTCCAGAGAGATTAAACCATGCAACAGTCCTCCGACTATGAACAAGAGTTCTTTTTTTCTCCATTCCCACCAGCCCATATTCTTTTTCTCTTTCCCTTTATATACGCCATTTTAACTGGTGTGAAGTGGCTTTTTTTTGTTGATTTGATCTGCAATTGCCTTAAAATGAATGACTATGCAATATTGGGGTCTCTTGGATATAAAATATGAACTTTAAGATGCCTTCTTTGAAGAACTGCCTCTTCGTCCAATTTTATAATAAGATTGTTTGAATATTTTGGCTGAGCTTTGGGAATGTGTTATATATCTTGGATTTTCTTTATCTTTATCTCTATCTTTATCTTTATCTGATGTGTAGACCTTTTTGGTGAAAAATAATGATTTAATTCCGAAATACAAAGAGAAGATGTATCACTTGTATCACTGGATTTCCTGTAGTTCATTGATTTGCTTGAGCAGGCACCCATACATCTCAATTCATCCCAGTCATGTGCTAATGTAGCCCTTGGGCATCTGCTCATTACAGGAATTCTTAGAGCCTCAAACCATTAGTTCAGGTCATGGAATGAGGTCCGTCATTGTTACTGTACTTGGCATATTGCATATGACACGGATAGCTAGCCAGGCTCTGCCATTCAGGTGAGATACTCTCAGTAGTAGGTAGGCTCTAGTTTGTTCAGTTAGAGATGAGCTGCGTGGCTGTACAGCAGCTGCACAACACGGAGAGCCAGTGAAGCTCTGCCCGTGTATCTGTGTCTCTGGATCAGAGTACATGGGCTTGAAATATGCTTCTCTTTAAGGTGGGACTCTGGCGAGCAGGACTTGAGTTTGGCTTTTCTCGTGGGAGGAACTCTGACGAGCTGTGGAGTCCAGATGTTGAAAATGGCTTCCTCCATGTGTCGGTGTTCCTCTGGCTTCTTGCAAGGCTCTATTGGGATGATGGGCCAGGGTTAGAATCCGCCTGCACACCTCATGATCAGCAGAGCACAGGAAGAGTCAGTAGCAGCTCTGACCCATGTATCTGTGTCTCTGGTTCAGCATACCTGGGCTTGAAATAGGCTTCTCTATAGGGTGGGACTCTGATAAGCTGGACTTGGGATCAGCTTTTCTCTTGGGTGGAGCTCTGACTAGCTGTGGAATCTGGATGTTGGGAAGATGTAAGGAAACAAAACTATATCTCTTGATCATTAATTAGATGGAACAAAGCGAATTGTCGTTATTAAAACTATCAAATAACCTTAAGTGAATATATATGTGTACTATGATTTGCATCCAAATTCTCATGACATACTTAAGGATATAATAATTTCTAAAATTCACTTGGAATCATATATCTTCCCAAATGGTAAAAAAAGAATCTTAAAAAAAGATTAAAAATATTAATTCCCAAACTGTGCTATGAACATAGCCATCTAAGCTGTCTGATACTGGAATAAAGACGTTCAGTGTATGAAACTGATTGAGAAAATATAAATAAATCCACAAATGTAAGCATAGTTGATCTATAGACAGAGGGGGCTAATGTGGAACAAGAGGAGTCTCTCAACAAACAGTGCTGAATATTGGGCTCATGCATGAAACTCAAAAATGAAAAAAAATCAGAAAAAAAGTATTCACTCCTGTTTCATGCTGTACACATAGGTAAAATCAAATGGATTATGGAGTCCATATTAAACCAGCTTTCATAAAATACATCAAAGAAAACATAGGCAGGACACTGCAAGATACTGATCTTATAGTAGTTTGTAGTGGTACAATATCATTAGCAAAGAAAAGTAAAGTAGAAATAAACAAATATTACTCTTCTATTAATATGAAAGTTTCTTACTATGAAACAAATGATGAGAGGTAAAATAAAAAGGAAACCCTAACAATTCAGAGAGTATTTTGCTCACCATCTCTCTCTCTCTCTCTCTCTCTCTCTCTCTATCTCTCTCTCTCTCTCTCTCCAAGATTTCTCATACTACAAAAGCATTTCCATTGATGGTCAAGAAAATAACTTTGTTGCTATTGAATTTTTGTTTTGGCTTGTTTTTGGACCACAACCAGCAATCCTAAAGGGTTACTCCTGCCGCAGAACTCATACGTTACTCTTGGTGTTACTTGGGTAACCATGTGGGATGTCTGGGTTTGAACCCAGGTTGGTTGAACACAAAGCAAGTACCCACTGTATTATCTTTCCAGACATGCTATTTAAATAATAACTCAAGGGCAAAAGTAAACTGTACATAAATAGTAGGTATTGACAGTATGAATATCAGAATATCTTCAATGAAATAAGAGAGCTTGTCACTTGTATCATTTGTCTTCCCATTGTTCATCAATTTGCTCGAGCAGGCACCAGTAATATTTCCATATGTCCTTTCATGTGCTGGTGTAGCCCAAAGGCATCCACTTACTCCAGAAACACGAAGAGTCTCAGACCATTCCTTCAGGTCATAGGAATGAGGTACCTAATTGTTACTGGTTTTTGGCATATCAGATACGACACAGGTAGCTTGCCAGGCTCTGCCGTGCGGATGGTATACTCTTAGTAGTAGGCTCTTGAGAGCAACAATGACAAATTTGTACAAAAATAAAAAATAATTATTTGGTATGTATCTTAAAAGTCCATAACAAGCAGCATCTGTCTGGCTGTAAGGAAGCATATTTTTTTAAAACATACTGTTGTTCCATATTTTACTTTACTGTTCAGTTCACAGTGGTAGGTACTCAAATACTGATGCAATCTATTCTACTAAGGAACACTTTTTTTTACTTTCTTATACTAAGTAGTTTTTCTCCTACCCACAGCGGGAATAATTAGGTAAGGAACTACAACTTCAGTAGAGTAGATAGAAGATTATAAAGGAAAGAAAAAATGCCTTGACATTAATCAAACTCTGGCCTTTAAAGACAGACCCTGCAAAACACAGGTTCAGTGACATTTAATTAACT